>JAOQGN010043505.1:2388-12856 GCA_027564295.1 Himantozoum antarcticum
CTCGTCCTTCCCACACATTGACATGTTATAGGCGGGAGAGGGTAGACATTGGTCGTCAGGAAGTTGCATGCAGATTGACTCCAGATAATCTCTAGATTCCCCTTGACAGCCTTCTCTTATGCCATCTGTTAAATAAATGTGAAATATTGCGGTCCTGATACGGAAAATATAGCTCTAGACCGACAAACAAAAATTTACAGACTTCCACAAACAACAATTGCAACTAGATGTAGGATAACAACATCTTTGCATAAATACCTAGACAGGTTGATCTGCAAACTTGAAGCTCCCATCCGAGCAAGCATCTCGGGTACATGATGTTACATGTACCCCATCGAGCCCAGAATGGTTCCAAAGTACAGTTAGACAATGCCTTTTGAACAGCTGCGGAAAAGTTACTGTACTGCTCAGTAGTATTCAGTCCAAACAATCTATTGCTAGAGCTGGTATATGGTATGATGTCTTTGCACTCATCTGGTACCATGCCAGTGCACTTCATCTCACTGAAAGTATGAAACATGAACTTTAATATAGGAATCAAAATAACGAGGTAAGTAAAATAATTGCCTTTTATGATCGAATGACAGTTAGCGGATGGTATTAAAGTAGGGATGCCACCAGAAAATTGCTGACTTTCATTTATTCATTTATTTTCAAAAACATGAAGTATAATTTTTAGATATGGAGTTGTGCTCCCCATGACATTCTTGTTACAAAAAGTCCCAAGCCAGCTGCCTAGGGACCAATTTACACAAGACCGACGCAACCCACTGTATATAGCGATAATGTGACAAAAGTAAAAATTATTGAGATTTTGTATTTATAGTCCATATTATCTTTTGAAATTTGGATCATATCTCTAAAATATATTATTATTAGGATTTCCAAAGTATGAAATTATTTAAAAGTCACTAATATATATATAAATAGAGCGCAAATGTTAACAACTCAAATGGTAACCGTAAATATATTATCTTAGCATAGTAATGTAACGAGTGAGGATATGTGACTCACCACTCCATTTCGTCTTTTCCGCTCATGCACTGGTATTTATTGTCACAGACACCAAGACCTTGGATACATTGACCATCTCCGCAATCATGCTCGTCCTTCCCACACATTGACATGTTATAGGCGGGAGAGGGTAGACATTGGTCGTCAGGAAGTTGCATGCAGATTGCCTCCAGATAATCTCTAGATTCCCCTTGACAGCCTTCTCTTACGCCATCTGTTAAATAAATGTGAAATCTTGCAGTCTAGATACGCAAAACAATTATAGCTCTCGACCAACAAAGCAAAATTTAAAGCTTTCTACAAATCAAGGATTGCAACTACATGTAGGATAATAACATCTGTACGTACATACCTAGACAGGCCGATCTGCACACTGCAAGCTCCTTTCCAAGCAAGCATCTGGGATACACAATGTTACATACACTCCATCGACCTAGACAGGAATCAATTGAGCAATTCTTGAGCGCCTGTGTAACGTTCAGGGCAAAGGATGTGTAGTCTTCTGTAGTGTTCAGTCCTTGTAGAATGTTTCGATGGCTTGTATAAGGTATGATATCTTTACATTGAGCCGGTACGTCCACACTGCATCTTTCAGTACTTCAAATATATGCAACATGATTTATTTAATAGTTCATAACATAGACATCACCATTATTATAGACTGTATGAGACATGTCACTTTCATAGTATGAAGCATAGCTTGGTGTCTATCGCCATCGTTTAAATCATGTGTACCCTCGAAAGTGTGAGATGTTTTCCGGCGCTCAAGCCGACGGCCACCAGCGAAGAGGGAATGAATCCATCACCCAAACTTTCTAGGATCCATAACTTTCACTTTCTACGCTCCAAATCCTAGTAGCAATCTTATGTGTAACCAAATGTGGTTCCTTCGCTGCAATAAATGGCCCAAGCCACGTAAACACGGACTGCAAGATTTACAAGATTCCTGCATGGCATATTCCTTCTATGACCATGCTCTTCATTCAGCATTATTATATCTACATGTACATGCATATCAATACACATACATTTTATATATACATATTTACATAAATTAGCGTTTTCAATAGAAATGAGTTTTTTTATTTGAGTTGCTTTCTTTTCACGCCGACAGGTGTGACAAGGAGTCATGTATTTATTATCATTGGTAATATGGTGTCGCGCTTGACAATGAAAGTTGAGAGCGTTTCCGGGTGGGCCTAATAATAGGAAGTATGCCTAGCGCTTGCGCGAGGAGTTGATATTGCTCATTTATAACAGATCACCCAACATGGAAAGACATGAAACTTTAATTTCATGTCTCACTTTAGCTTATGTTTTTTCGGTGGTTCCCAACTAATACAGCGAAAACCAAAAAAGACTGATATTTAATATCAGTCTTAATATTAGATACACATACACATATACATGTGTATGTGTATATATACATATACATGTATATATACTGTATATAATAGGGCTGTTGATTAATTGCGATTAATCTAAGGTTAACTGACAAATTAATTTGAACACAACTAGATAAATTTATTTAATCGAGATTAATCATCCTGTAAGACAATGTTTCCAGCATATTTGCTCTATCTTTTCTTACTTTTAACTTGGTACTGGAAATTTTATTATCTAACCTGGCAAACATTTATGTGGACGAAGTTCCATGATGGTGTTCGTTTTCAGGAGATTAATTACACACGAGTCCGTTTTTCTAAAATTTGGGGATTAAAAATTAGTATAAATACTTTTCAGAGCGTAGCACAGCTTGTGTATGTAAACTGAATGAACTGTTGACTAAAATTGAGATTAATCGAAGATTAACTGAATGTTTTCAAGATTAATCAGTATAATATTTTTAATCGTTCAACAGCTCTAGTATATATATAATCTATATGCAGTTTTATTTAAAATTATTTTAGCTACCAAATATCTTTCCATTAGCGTAACAAATGTATACCATTATATATGATAAAAGCTCACTTCTCTATGTCTAGTACAAAATGAGGTTTTGTAATTTAAACTACAAAATGTAGTTTATCAACAGGCCTAGTTACTGAAGTCCCCATCATTTTATGATCTAGTCCGAGCCTGGACCACTGATATGAGGACCACTGATATGAAATATTTCCGGTCAGATTCTGCTTTGATCCGGCTAAAGACTACCTCATGAGAGGTTAGTTGTTACGGAGCTTCACACCCCCCCCCCTTTTTTTTACCACCAGAAACATGTTAGCTTTAGGCTAAATCTCCTTAACGACTCTTAGATGCCACTAAGGCCCTTACTGTACTGTTATAGCTTCCACATCTTGATTTATTACGTGTAGTATTAGCATTATTGAGCTTAAATTAGATTCTACATTGTGGATTAGGGCTTGGGACGAAAACTTACTTTTTGTGGAGAAGACAACTTATTCCCCTATATTTTTGTCTTAGAACTCAGGTTATTAAAAATTGTGTTCAGTCTTGCACTAATATTCACCTCGATAGCTTTTCAAACACTTGCAGATTTCATTATTACCAGAGCTTTGTATTTTTAGTCAACCACTCTTCAGAAATCACTTTTTTTAGATAAAAATTACGCTTGATAATTCCATTTGTCAAACTGTTTTATTCCAGATCAGCCAGAATTCTTGAAACAGAACCAACCACGCCTTCTTGACAAGATAACACATTGTCAGACGCAGCCATTCCTTTTGCATAACTCTACCGTAAATAGTTTTTACAACGTTTAGTTTGGTTATATTACTATTTTTATTTCTGTCATCCACACTATAAACAGAAACAATCCAAAGATGCAAACCTCTGTGTATTTAGTTGATGACAAGAATGAATTTGTTTTTTGGAGTTGTCATATCACCGAAAATAAATAGTGGGAGTGTACTTAAACTACTTGACAAATCCCTAAGCTAGTAAGCTACTATTCCCTGAAGACACCCATGAGGTACGATTGATTGGGTGGCGGTAGGCAACTTATTCCCAACAGCACCCTATGCACAAAGATTAGCTTTCGGATGCTCATTGCTTTGTATACAGTAGTAAGCACTAGCAGCTATGCTATGTTATTATAACCAAAATGCTAGCATTCAAACAGCTTTTGCTCGACAATTATTTGTGATTACAAATTTCCCAATAATTTACATTTGAGGAAATCACCCCCATTCTACGGTAGGCGACAACTCCAAGAGGCTGGCTGACTGCTGCCAACAAAAACAAGGTAAAATTTTCCTCCGTAAAATTCTGTGCTATTAAAAATGTTTCATATCTAATACGTCTTGCTTTTTGGCTTTCCTATAGCTAACTGAATTATTTTACTGTGGTAGAATACTGTGGTATTTTACTTTATGTTTCAGTCGGAAATACAATGACACGGATTCAACTAAAGTTTAGCCTAAGATCTAACCAGTTTAGCTCATCAGCTCCATTGTAGCAGTCATAGTCCAAGTTACAGACACTCAGCGCAGGTATACATTGCCCATTGCCACAGGCAAACTGGTCAGCTGAACATAGATTGTTTCCAGCTTCAGCTATAATGTATCTGATTATCTGAACATAATCCAGGATGATGGCAAGCTCTGCAAGAGAAAGAACATAAATACAGTGTCAACTAACAGTCTGCATTCACATATACATCCATTCAAAAGCTGAATAACAATCTGCATTGACAGATCCATCCAATCAAAACTTCATGACCGTTGCCGGTTGGCTGACTGCAGAGCCAATAGCTGAAATTCCACTGTCAAGGTCAAATGTTCGCTTCAAAGGTAAAATGTTGACCCTCAAGCCATTATTCCAATTGATAATTATAAATAAAAGCATTTTATACCTAACAATTGTATGCTTTATGCAAATGTATAATTAATATAAACTATAATAATATATTTATGTTTGAATTTTGTGAGAGATTTACGGATGCTGTCCATCCTAGACATTCCGATAAAAATGTAAACCAAGCTGGTCATGTGCTACCCGAATGTGTGGCCTGTTGTTTAAGGCCAAATGTTACATAATCATACATATATGAAAACAAAAGGTATATAAATCTGACTCGCTACTAAATCAAGGAGTATTTTTATCTCAGCAGTATTAGGAGCTCCATATGGGAACAAACCTGCAACTATGGGAACCTCCGTGACGTTCCAAGATGCTAAGGCACCCTGGAGGGAGTCTGTGGTGGCTGTATTTACAGTCTGAAGTATCAAGGAACTGGTAATGTTGGCAGACTGCTGAAATACCAATATCAGTTGCAGCATGGAAGGATCCCCAACAGCAGCAGGTTGGCTGAAACAAGAGTAAGCTACTTCAATTCATAATCATATCAACTATTCTTGGTGTACTATTCCAGGCAGATTATGATTCTGGTTAACATGTATTTGATTAAAATAATGAAATTCTAATACTTGTAGCTGGAGTACTTGTCTCAATGCGTCAGCCATTTATAGCGTTATTAGCAGCTGCATAATCATATCGTCATCATAAGGCTAAGGTGAGAGTTGCGCTCCCACAAATCTAATGCTATAGACATGAATGTCGGACGTCTGCAAGACGATCTGCTAGTCAGCGCCATGACAGTCTGTCTGACGATTGAATAAACCACTGCGACTTTTATGAAATATGATGGCATGACGCCAGTCATCATTGCTTAAATGTGGATACTATTTCACAACACTGTTAAATGTAACCATAGTGTGGCAAAGGTATGACAAAGCGTGGCACGGCCACACGATTGATGCACAAATTAGAAAGAATTCATGATCAAATCAAATATCGTGGCTTATTGTGACTCACGTTATTTTAAGTTAAAAGCTCTAAAGCGATATTAACAAATTGAAAGAATTGATGTATATTATATACTCGTACATATTGCGGTACCTAGGTCTGTTCGGATCGAGAGCTAAATCACAAGAGGTCCCGTGTGTTGCAACAATGCAACTAGTAAGTATGGGTGGGTAACAGACCCACCCATATCCCAATAGGATAAGTGCAAATGACTGCTGCTAGCTCTGTCATCTCCTAGGTTGCCTCTGCCACTGACAAAAATAGATTCAAGCAGCATAAGCTAAAATAGTCTAAAAATATACTTTCGGTTGTGCTAAAACAGTATTGGTCATTATGATAATATCAGGCAGAAAACAGTTTGATCCAAAATTTCTCACCTGGCTAGCATCAGCGTACATCCAACATAGCTAGAATATATGCTTGACTGATTGTAGACAGAGTTCATAGCTGCACACAGCTCACTGGATGCCTGCCGGTATTCTACACTGGTTCGATCTGACAACTCCGAGGAGATTTCAGTCCAGCTTGTTATATTTACCATAAACACAACTACATATAGAATGCATGACACAATAATTACTAATCAGGACATTGTGGCAAGCACGCCCGTATACATACGTCTATATGAAGTGAACACGAACTACAAACTATGGACATTAAGCAGACATACCGTTTATATGAGTAGAAAATAAAAGAGAAAAGATACAGCCATACGGGCAGCCATACCAGTAACAACATGTCTGAATTGTGCAACTCATAAGTATGAGTTGTACATACAAGTCGTGCGTACGTCCAAGTCGCATGAACGAGTAGTACAAATCGTAGCATGGGTTGTACAAGTCGTATGTATGAGTTGTACGAGTCGTACAAGTTGTATGTATGAGTCGTACAAGTCGTATGTATGACTCATACAGCACCAGATACAACAAATACGTGGTGACCTCAAGACATCAGCCTAGCAAGCCGCTATGGCAATGGCATATAACATGTAGTTTGGAGTTGTTTCCCTTGGAACAAGCCAGGTGCTCATCGTTTACACATCATAAAACTACAGACTCAGCGACACAACAAGACAGTGTCATCACCTTCTGACCCAATAAATAGATCTGCTAGTAAATAAGTGGTCAGTGAGTGCCAATGAGTGGACCGTTAGTGGTCAGTAAGTCGTGGTCAGTAAGTCATGGTCAGTTAGTGTACAATGAGTGGTAGTAAATGGTCAATGAGTGGTCAGCCAATGGTCAATGAGTGGTCAATGAATAGCCAGTGAGTGGTAAGTGAATGTTCAATGAGTGGTCAGTCAATGGTCAGTGAGGGGCCAATGAGTCGTCAAAGAATGGTCAGTGAGTGACCAGTGAGTGACCAGTGAGTGACCAGTGAGTGACCAGTGAGTGACCAGTGAGTGGTAATTAACTACTAACCAAGGCCTTCGGGCAGTCTGGTATCGCGTGTTGGTAATGTCGTTGCATTTGTGAGTGAGCTACTTGTGGTAATTGTAGTTTCTGTTGTGGATGCAATCACTGTTGTGGCCGTTGTTGTTTCTGTTGATAGTGTAGAGGGGGCAGATGGAGTGGTCGATTCAGTCGAAGTGTTAGATGGTACAGTTGGCGTTGGCCCAAGTGTTGTGGATGTAGTTTCTGTTGTGGGTGTAGTTTCCGTTGTGGATGCAATCACAGTTGTGGACTTTGTTATTTCTGTTGATAGTGTAGAGGGGGCAGATGGAGTGGTCGATTCAGTCGAAGTGTTAGATGGTACTGTTGGCGTTGGCCCAAGTGTTGTGGATGTAGTTTCTATTGTAGGTATAGTGTCCGTTGTGGATGCAATCACTGTTGTGGCCGTTGTTGCTTCTGTTGACAGTGTAGAGGGGGCAGATGAAGTGGTCGATTCAGTAGAAGTGTTAGATGGTACTGTTGGCGTTGGCCCAAGTGTTGTGGATATAGTTTCTGTTGTGGTCATAGATTCCGTTGTGGATGTATTTACAGTCGCTGTTGTTGTTGTTGGATCAGATGTTATGGTGGTTGTTGCTGGTGTTGTAGTTGATGGAGTAGACAAGGTAAATCCAATAACAATCAGTAAAGTAGAGACTTCATCAGTGTTCACAGCTGAAATAATCACAATAATAGAAAGTGTTTGCATCTGCAGACAAAGTACATCTATCTAACGATATAAATACTTTGTCTACCACCAAGCCAAACAGGGTGAGCAGTTTGGCTTGGTGGTAGAGTGTCCGAGCTATGATCAAGTGGTCAGCGGTTCAATTCTCCGCCGAGTCACTCTGTATGTAGTGTGGGCTGCTCCATAGGTACACCCAGCCTCTGTAGCAATTTACAGGCTATAGTTATTTAGTAGACAATATAAGGTATATATAGTAAGGAACTGCTAAAAATCATACACAGTATGAGCAGTTCCAGGGAATACCCCCGGAACCTAAGAACCTATAAAAATAAATCAGCATTGATAGACTTAGTTAGACCCAGAAGGCAAGACTAAAGTTACAACTGAAAATATATTTGTGGTAATATAAATTTGATTTTTTCAATTTCAACTTTAAATAATAGTCTTGCAATGCAACCTCTGGGCTATTTGATTACATTTAGGGATAATAGCGACTATTTTCAGGTTATATGGGTTCTCTAGATGGTGGATTGGGGTTTAGGGTTTGGGGAGTGAATGCACTTTTGGTGGAGCTACATTATTTTTCTAGATCACGGGCTATCTCAAAAATAGTCAGTCCTGCACCTACCTCTTTCATTATTTTACCTGATGACACAAAAAGGGAGAGTTCCAATTATGTTAATTACTAATTATTATATATTTCAATTATAATTAATAATTATTATTATGGGAAAGTAATCCCACAGCTTAGTTTTCGTTTGAGACAACTAGTTGTACCTCAAAAAAGTGTTATCATAGTGTTGCCAATAAAGCTTAGCCTTTGGATCAGATCCATTTACTTATCAAATTCGAAAATCAATAACGAGCACAAAAAAAGTTGGAAATAAAAAAGAACAAAATATACATGACTTGCGTTCTTTCTAGGAACGCTGCTATATTGTTTCAATGATCAAATGAACAATGTCAGTCAAAGTGGCCATACAAATTATACTATAATCGATCACAGAAATAACATATTATTTGCAGATGCAGATTATTTGCAGATGCAGATTACTTGCAGCTAATCTTATCATACAAGCATAATTTGTTCCATTGATTCAATACTTAGCTCATAAAACATGATGTACTGTGATAACAAAAACAATGTACTGATATTAATAATAACGATAATAAAATTGATCAACAATAAAATAAGAATAAATATATGTAACATAATTTATAATATTAATATAACAGAACAATAACAATATTAGATTAAAATTTTTATAACAATAAATTATAATAGTACATGTAACTACAAATGTAGCAATATTATAACAATACATAACAATATTACAATGTTATACATTTCTCATATTATAATATAAATTTCTTATATACATGTATATGTAACATTGTAGATATACACAATTTCGGTGGCGTCAGTGGGCCTATATGCACCTGTACTCAAATGACAGGCTATAACAGTGTACAGGCACTCTTATTTAACACCATCTAATTAGGTCTTCACCCAAAAAGCAAAAACCCTACACTTTAGTTTAATCATGAGTGACACTATATATTCATCCTGATGTCTGAATACTTACAGTTTTGCCCACAGGCTTGCTCTGGCTCAGATCTTTGGTTATGTTTAGTACGTAGTAGTGTTGAGTGAAGGTGGCTACACAAAACCACAACTTGTCCACAAACTTTCAATTGTACACACTTCCTAGTTAATTGTTTCCAATTTTTCTCTTTAATTTCAGGTAGATGACACTTTGGGCTTTGAAATGAGCTATCACTTTTTGAGTTCCAACCTTCTAAAGATCTGCTACCAAGCAAATTTGGCTTTACATTCGTCATGGCAAAGATATGAAGTTACCCGTGGCACCAAGTGCAGGAAATTGGAGCTGATGGCCCGCAGTGTTGGCAACCCTTACTGAAATGGAGAAGGGTCACCCATTATACCCGACATATCAAAATGTTGGAACCTGACTACTAGGTTGCACCATCTTCAGTACAATGCCGCAATATGATTGGTTTGGGAAATTGCCAAGCTCAAACATTTTTATATGTCGGGTTTAATAGGTATGCCCATCTCTTCAGTAAGGGCCGCCAATACTGTCGGTCTCCATCGCCAATTTCCTGCAATTGGCGCCTCGGGCAACCTTGAATCTTACCTGTGAGAAATGCAATGTAAAGCCAAATTTGCTTGGTAACAGGTCAGTAGAAGGTCAGATCTCAAAAAGTGATAGCTCATTTCAAAGCTAAAAGTGTCATCTATCTGAATTTAAGAGGATATTCGGATACAATTAAATAGGAAGTGAGTATAATTGAAAGTTTGTGGACAAGTTGTGGTGTTGTGTGGCCACCCTCACTCTCAACACTACTATGTACTAAACATAACCCAAGTTCCAAGCCGCATCTAGCCTGTGGATTACTTGTAATATTTTCTAGTAGTGAATATGGTTGCCATAGCTGAGGCAAGATTTTATATAAGGATTTCAAGTCTAAAAATCCAAACATTTTCCACAAACCCCCTGTCGGAGGGGGTTCGCTGCTCACCAGCTCTCAACACGCTCTCCACCAGCACTTT
>JAOQGN010043616.1:0-12853 GCA_027564295.1 Himantozoum antarcticum
GAATATGGTCGCGAACTTCCCTATTGATAA
The DNA here is from genome assembly GCA_027564295.1 of Himantozoum antarcticum. Lineage (NCBI taxonomy): Eukaryota > Metazoa > Bryozoa > Gymnolaemata > Cheilostomatida > Bugulidae > Himantozoum > Himantozoum antarcticum. The sequence goes on from JAOQGN010043616.1 coordinate 31, forward strand.
CAGAACACAAAACAGATGGGAACATCTGTATTTTATTTCAAATAATGATATAATAAATTATTTATGATATAATTTATATATATATAGTATAATATTATTATTATATATATATATATAATACATATATATATAATATACTAATGATAATAGGAAATCACAAATACTGATGGGAACATGTACATGTATATATATTGCAATGCTAAGTGGATTTAACAATATTTACACCATAAAATATAGTTTTTGAGGTCAGAAAATGACATGACTTTTCCACAATTTTCATGTTGACCAGAGAGCAGGATCGCGCGCTAGCATCTCGTGGCTCAATAATTGACTCTACTGACAGTATGAAGGCAGTGTGAATGCTCTTACTGAGCTCTAGCTTGTGCAGCACACTTTGCCTTTCTATCTGGCATGTTTATAAAATTGCAACTGGCTAGAACAACACTCAGATACACTGTACATTATCATTGTCACTGCAGTTCTTAACCACCGATGTTGCAGACAGCATTCTCTACTCAGTTTGGAACTAATTATTGTGTTGTTAATAATGAGAAACCTTAATATCCTTTGGCTGGAGGAGAATTCCAAAGCCAATCTCTACTCACTGATACCTCTGATTAGATTAAATTATTGAAGTTTTTACTGCAATTCCTCATTGATACGCTCAGCCATGTGGCTGACCCGGGCTCCACTAGGTTGCATAATTCGGATAATTGGCGAAATCATTTCGTATCCTAATCCATTAGAGAGAGCAGTTCAAAGTGTCCTTTGACGTTATCGTTTATTATTTAACTGTTTTCAGAGAGTTTATTATTTACTATTTAACTGTTTAACTTAACTAGCTAGCTAATCTCTTAAAATCCTTGCTCAAACACACTGGCTGCTTTATGTTATATACTGGCTACGTTATGTCAAGGCTACGTTATGTCAATATTGAAAAATATCTCAGTCAAAATTATGATTATTTTCGAAAAATCTTTTTTGTCTGTTATTGTACACCAGTATAAATTTGAGAATTTTTAATTTCAGAAATATTGAGGAAATATTTTTGATTGCATGCAGAAATTAGGCTTTGAAAGGTTACGTTATGTCACCAACTTCAGTGTTTTTCAAAAATTAATTTTCTCATTTAAAAATCGTTAATATTGATAATTTAAAGTATCCATACTTTAGATAGCTCTTTAATCATTCTACCATCACCAAATTTCTGGTTTTGGTTAGATGCATCAAAAATTATAGAACAATAAAGTATACCATATTATTTGGAAAAACTGCACTTTTCGAGAGACATTCACAAAAAATGCAATAAAATGAAAACAAATCATTCGATTTCAAAAACAATTTCAGATTTCGAAACTAGAAATTTTGGGCTTTCCAGATATATTAATATTAGCATATTTGAACCCATTTTGAAAATTTCACTACCATTTCCAACAATTCGTGGATTTGCCCTATACATATACATATACTAATACATATACTAATATGTATACTAATACGTGTACATATACTAAGTAAGCCTACGAATCATTCGATGGCTTACAATGAATGGCATAATTATAACAGCAGTTGATGGAAATTACGGATGACCAGTCCCGCTCCCCACTCACGCTGTACCAATCCCTCAACTCACCATGTACTAGCGCCCCACTTATCCTATACCGGCTCCTTACTCAACCTATACATGGTCCCCACCCAACCTGTCCCCCTCTCACGCAGTCCCATAGGCTGCTTACACCCGTTCATATAAACAACTAACCGTAACTTGGCATATAGTCAAGGGTCTATTCTTCAGTATGTTAAGCTCTAACTCTATATCTATGGCCTTGTTTGTCTGAGCAGTGTAGAATGTCAGTACAATATGTCCAGTAGTTAAATTGGAAGACTTGACAGAAATATCTGAGAGATAGCTCATAACATCTAGTGCTTTATCCCATGCTCTACAGACAATAACATAGCAGACCAATAATTATACTACACAGTACATTGGCTGATACATGTAATTTGTAAACAAGCAGTAATCGGTATTGTTATGTAGATGCATTCTTACCCCTCTCCTTTTGTCCAGCAGCCCTGGCCTTCAGACTGTAACAGTGTAGAGTCACCTTCCAGTATCAGGAGAGAGGGACAACTCCAGCAGATAGTAATCACTTATACGCTGTGCATCGGAAGACTATACTATAGAGTTATACAGTATGAAGATCCTATCTGATGTCAAGATCCGGTTATCCCTTATAGACCCAACGGAGCGTACAAGTAGACTAGGCGGCTAATAATTATGAACGCTTTTGGTCAGTTACTAGCCGCGGATGATACCATCCTCTAACTGCAACTAGTCTACTGGTCTGACAACTTGGAATGCCCTTACTGGTATGTTTGCCAGCTTGTGACGTTGGGTAACAACGGGTAATAGCGGTTAAGCTCTTATAATTGCCATGCTATGAAGCGCTATTTATGCCATTGGTTAAATCCTTCAGTTCTGTGATATTGCTTGAAGTGGTAACACATACTTCTTGTATCTCCTGTCACTTAACTCGTACAATATTATAGTACATTATATATTGCCATATTCTGCTATTGCTGTCATTCTACTCCAAGGGGCAATAAACACAATTCTATCCGTGTTGGCCCTGCCAATACATTCTTGTTCTCTGTGTGCTGTCTTGTCCACAATAACAACAAGCACAAGTAACAACTGGAATTGGAAGTTATTACATCCTACACTTCAATATCTACCTTCAATACATGGAAAGTGTTGCATTATCGTGAATCGTGTCTACAAAAATTGTAAGTGATGATATACATATACTTAATTGGCTAATTGCAATGGGATCAATTAATTTTGCTCTGGATTTTGTGTAAGGAGCAGATGTTCTGGTATGTTGGGTAATTTGAGGGAGTATTTTCATAAGTGTGGGAATTTAAATGGGGAGGGGATTCATAAGTAACAGTTCTATTTAAATTTCTATGTGGAAGGGGGAGTTGATTTATGGGGGATCTAGGCGGAATGGGTGGAGGAGGTAAAACAGGAGGAAATGATTCGTGAAAGTTAAGAATAAGGTGCTCTGGAATTGATGGAATCATAGGGCGATATAGAGGCATGGTAAAACCAGAACGTCTGCTTCGAGATGGTGGAAGCGGAGGTCACGTGGTATAACCTCGATTGTAACAAAACGATATCGTGTAGGAAAAACATACCCAATTAAAGATTTCCCGTTACACAAACAGGTGTTTTTAGGTGTCAAGATGTCCTACATCTTTGATGTTAGAAAAGTAATGCTGTTATCTTCATCTTTACTAAAAAAGCGAGGACATCATGACAATGAGAGTGAGTGAACTGCTTTGTTAACAAGATAACAAAGGAAAGTATCGTCCTACGATATGCTACGCCACCGTCGTGACAGTTGGATTGCGGAAAAACAATGTGTTTGTAGTGTTTCCACCATCACGACCCATGCAAGGTCGACGTGACAGTCTGAGTGCTTACTATCCTACTGTTCTGACTCTATGGTTTCGAAAAGGTCTAATTGTTGATTACTAGTCCGTCGTGACAATTCTATGAAATGAGCAAACATTATGTTTCCCGAGTCTTTGCATCGTTACCATTCGTACAAGACCATCATGACAGTTTGAGAGTGAGTGAAAAAAATGATTACGAGTGCTTACAACCCCGTCGCTAGCACGAGACCGTCGTGACATTTCTGTGTTGCGAGGAAACATTTTGTTTTCTGAATCTCCGCATTGTCATCGCACCGTTACAACCCGTACAGTTTTTACAAAAAAACAATGTTTTTTTGTTTAGTCTTTCCATCGTCACGACCCGCACAAGATCGTCATGACAGCCTGAGAGTGAGAGTTTACCATCCCATCGCTAGCACAAAGCTGTCATGACAATATGTTAACCGATAAAATTGGTGGTACAAAATGACAACCAAATGTTAGCACGAGACCGTCGTGACAGTTTGAGAGTGTGTGAGAAATATTTTATGAGTGCTTACCATTCCCGTCGCTAGCATGAGACTGTCATGACAATTTTGTGAGAGCAAGGGAGCAATTTTGTTTTCTGAACTGTCAGAAGAGGGCCTTTTGTGGTTGATGGTTTTACAGGATTTTAGAATCGATAGAGTCAATGTTGGTGGTGATGGTGGTGGGTGGAGAAGTCTCGCCGAGGAGCTAATCTGACTCTATGGTTTCGTAAGGATACAATTGTCAATTACGAGACCATCGTGACAATTTTGTGAAAGCGAGGGGACATTATGCTTTCCGAGTCTTTATATCGTTACGACCCATGCAAGACCATCGTGACAGTTTGAGAGTGAGTGCAAAAACCTTTAGCACGAGTGCAAAAACCTTTAGCACGAGTGCTTTCCATCCCGTCGCTAGCACGAGACCAAAGTATTTTTTATCTCGCTTGACAAAACTTTGTCACGACAGCCTCGTGCTAGTGGTGGGACGGTAAGCACTCATTAAAGAAAACATTTTCACTCACTCTCAAACCGTAATGACGACCTTGTGTGGGTCGTGACAATGCAAAGATTCGGGAAAAATGTTTTTCTCCCTTAACAAAGTTGTCACGACGGTCTTGTACAAGTCGTGGCAATGCAATGACTCGGGAAAATTGATTTTCTCCTTTGACAAAGTTGTCACGACGATCTTTGGAAAATGTTTTTTCTCCCTTAGCTAAGTTTTCATGACATTCTTGTACAGGTTGTGACAATGCAAAGGCTCGGAAAAACGTTTTTCTCCTTTAACAAAGTTGCCTCAACAGTATTGTATTGGTCATGGCAATGCAAAGACTCGGGGGAAAAATATTTTTCTCCTTAACAAAGTTGTCATGACGGTCTTGTACAGGTCATGGCAATGCAAAAACTCGGGAAGCCGAGCAACCGTTAGCACGAGACCGTCGTGACAATTTGAGAGTGAGTGAACAACATTTCATGAGTGCTTACCACCTCATCACTAGCACGAGACCGTCGTGACAATTCTGCGAAGTGAAACATCTATTTCCGAGTCTGTGCATTAGCACGACCCGCACAAAACCACCGTGACAAGGGATTTGCCGAGAAATTTTCTACGTCCAAAAAATGACGAGCAACAATCTTCTTATCACTAGCACGAGACCGACGTGACACATTTCCCACAAATAAAACAGTGTTGTTCTAGTTTTTCCATCATCATGGCCCACTCAAGACTGTCGTAGCAGTCTGAGAGTGAGTGCTTTCCATCCTACAGCTAGCACAAGACCGCGGTGACATTTTTAGGTGAAGAAACTGCTTTTTTCCCTGAGCCTTTGCATCGTTACCACCCCACCCCGTACAAGACCGTCTGAGAAAGCAGTTTTTCCGAGTCTTCGCATTGTCACCCCAAGCCTTTGCATCGTTACTACCCGCACGAGACCGTCATGACAAAATGTTAACCGCGAACATTATTGGTTACAAATGACGAGCAACAGTCGCCCTACCACTAGCATGAGACAGACGCGACGCATTGTTCACGAGAATAGCATTTCTTTGTATTTCCATAGTCATGACCCGCGCAAGACTACCGTGACAGTCTGAGAGTGAGTGCTTTCCATCCTACGTCGAAACCGCCATGACAATCTGTTTGCCGAGATTTTGTTTAAATGATGAGCAACTGTCACCCTACCGCTAGCAAAAGACCGACGTGACATGTTTTACACGAGAATAGCATTTCTTTGTATTTCCAACGTCACGTTCCGCGCAAGACTGCCGTGACAGTCTAAGAGTGAGTGCTTTCCATCCTACGGCTAGCTGGAGACCGCTGTGACAACAATTTTTGTGAGGGCGAGGAAACATTTGTGCTTTCTGAGCCGCCAGGAGGGACCTTTCGTGTTGGATGGTTTTAGGAATTTTGGAGTTGACGGTGGTGGTGATGGTGGATGGTGGAGACATATTGTCGAGGAGCTAATCTGACTCTATGGTAAGGGTAAGATAAGGGTGTCATTGGCGATCGCTACATGCACTCATTGGAGGTCGCTCATTGGTGGTCGCTCATTGGAGATCGCTCATTGGTTACTCCACATGTTAATCCACTGGTTTTGTAAGGATGTAATTGTCGGTCGAAACACGATGGCACCCGCAACTCTGTCCCCGGGTGCGGCGGTCTCATTGGGTTCCCACGCCCCGATTGGAGGGTGGTTCTAACCCGCGCGAGCCCTTCGCGCGTCACTCTTACCCCATCCATCGAGTTGGATGTCCTACGGATTTTTAGAGTCGATGTTGTTGGTGATGGTGGGTGGAGGTAGACGTCTCGTCAAGGATCTACTAATCCGACAACGACATGACGGGGTGAGTAGCGGTACAGTGTGAGCGGGGAGTGAACCCTGTTTTTTCGCCAAATGGGCTGCGCACCGCGAGCAAACGATTCCCCCACGGCACTCCTCATTGCCGGGCCATTGGGTGCCCGCGACCCCGGGTGAGTGGTGTTCACCCCTGAACTGCGGGTGGAGGTGGGAGCGGGCACGGCCTTCGCCTTGTTTTTTTCTCTCTTCGCTTTTCTCTTTGTAGGCTCGCGACGTCCTCATGACTCGGTGTCGCGGCGCACTCGTTTGCCCCAGCTTCCTCATGTTGTGGGAGCGTCATCACGAGGGGTATGCCGTCGTGCACATGTCCGCCATCGACCCGTCATTTATAAGTTTTCCTTTAGTTTTATTTCCATGACGTCCTCGTTATGATTTTTTTGTCACGATGCCCTTTTGTTGTAGAGTTGTCTTCTTCTTTTTTCACCATGTTCTTTTGTTGTAGAGTTGGATCCTTTTTTTGTCACGATGTCCATTTGTTGTAGAGTTGTTTTCTTTTTTCTTTTCAGATGACATTTTGTTGTAGGGTTGTCTTCTCTCTTTTTTTCATGATGTCCCTTCGCTGTAGAGTTGTCACGATGTCCTTTTGTTGTAGAGCTGTCTTCTCTTTTTTTTTTTGTCACGATGTCCTTTTGTTGCAGAGTTGGCACGATGTCCTTTGTTGTAGAGTTGGCTTCTTTTTTTTTAGTTGTGGAGTTGTCTCCTTCTTTTTTAGCTGTAGAGCTGTCTTCCATTTTTTTTGTCCAATTTGTGAAAATAGCATAAATACAACAAATATTATTGAAAGCTTAGATTCATAGGCAACAAGAATAATTCCAACCACAATAGTAGTAGTGTGAGCAGATCGATAGCCTCGGTCAATATCTAGGACACAAATAACCAGGGATTCAGACCATCGTGACGGGTGGATCATCGTCACGCGATCGTCGCGGTGACGATGGTGATGATGATGCACCATTGAGTCGACCAGATCCGCTCCTCTCCAAATTTACTTCTTGGAAGGTTTGCTCTCTCCGGAGGTCGCACCCGCCCCCCCCTGTCCAATTTTGCTTAGCCTTGGATTCTTCAAAATCCCGCATTCTACCTGTCCTGACCACCCGCATTTGATTTAGGAACATATTTCCCTCTTTTGCTCACACCAACATAGCCTTAGTTTGTAGACATCGTGACAAATGGGTGGTGAAGGTGTGGTGGACCACCCGTCACGGTGGTGTGGATTCCTGGTTATTTGTGTCTTAGATATTGACCGAGGCTACCGATCTGCTCACACTACCACCATTGTGGTGGGAATTATTCTTGTTGCCTATGAATTTAAGCTTTTCAATAATATTTGTTGTATTTATGCTATTTTCACAACTTATTTTTGTTTTGTCCCAACTTATTCCAACACAACATAAATTCACATTATTTTGCAAAGCAAAAACAGCATGAGATCAATCAATCTTAAAATTTATAAAGTGCATTGAAAATTCGGTAGCATTGAAACTCAATTTGTAAGCATCTTTATCTTGTACGTGAAGATATTTTACAGAAGGAGAAAACGCGCTCACAAAAACTAAATGGCCAACTCTGCCCCTTGGGATGCTGCTCCTCCATTGAGCCTATGTATGCGATATGAAGTATTGCCAAATATTGCATATTTTGCTCCCTAGACATCATCTGAATCTCAATTATTTCAGAACTGTTGGAGTTATGTACCTGATGTGTAAACTATTCATTATATATCGCTACTGTATTGATTGTTGAAAAGCTCATTGTATGCTGTATTGTAGGGTTCATCGTCTCGCTTACTCTAAGACTATTGGGAGGTGAAGCGTTGCTCAACTGGCAGGCTGCAGTCGCCTATCCCTGGTACGACTCTGAAACTAACAGACAGTACTTTCCTCACAAGACCATGAGCATGCTAATAGGATTTATTGTCATGCTAGCCGTGTCATATCTCACTGACTATTGTCTGAGAACAGGTAGACTGGACAGGAGATGGTTACGACGTATCAACAATCGATTGGATGAGATGGACGACACTGACAGCTCTGACAGCGATAGTAAAAATGGAAACATTAATGAAGGAGTTGAGTTTGCAGCGACGGAATTGTGATTCAGATGCTGCTCAATCAGATTATGCATTGCTGAGACACATTGACACACACTGTATTAAATGGTAGCCCGTGGTTCCAAGCCTTTGTTAGGATGGGGCTGGGAATCAGGCTAAGCACGAACATGTTTGGATGTGAACTGAAATTTACTGAATTAATGTGTGAACGTCTTTAGTGGAATAGAGAGTTTCAGCAAGGAGTTGTCAGCTCGAGCTCGGTGGACCACAAGGCATTTTATTGGACTGGGCTGTCCATATCAGCTGATTTTAACAAGCTGTCAATGTCAATTTGGCAAAAGAGATCTTTTGGGAATTGTGCTCACATGAATCAAGTTAACGGTGTAAGTGTCAGTCTATCAGTTTTTGTAGTGTCTTTTGACCCAATAGATATGAGAAACGGGCGTGGGGTTTAGATTTGTATGCCTTTAGGATTGGTGTTTCGGGAACTTGGGGTCTAAAAACACTCATAAATATCTTATACAAAAGTAACACTTACACCAATTTAGCCGTTTCATTGATGCGAATGCACTTAGCTGGAGGTTTGAACTACCTGTGAGCTCCCCCCTGGCTCTGAACGGCATCCGTACCTGTGAGCTCCCCACCTGGCTCTGAACGGCGTCCTGTGGTCCTAGGTCATTGAAACGTATGTCTCATGTGACTGACTACTGCAATTAGAGGACAGTGCGGAGCTGATTGCAACTCTGTGCTGGAATTAGAGGACAGTGCGGAGCTGATGGCAACTCTGTGCTGGAATTCTTGAGTATCTTATCTTTCATTGATGGCAGGCAGCAGCGGTGATGAAGTTAGGCCTTTATTCTGACATTGTATTGTCGTAGGTAATGAGGTTGGGCTTCTATTCTGACACTGCATTGTGGGGTTGATGCGGTCAAACTTGACATAATTGTATTATTCTAGCGTGGAATGTTATTTAAACTAGTGCAGCCAATGGTCAAACATATTCATATAGTTCATTGCTTATCGTGTGGATTGTACTTCTCTATATCTCTACTTATTATCTAATTAGTTCATTAGCTGCGGCTATTATTATTTTTATTTATTATTATCCTGTTCCCGTTACAATTTGTAAAAGGTGAACACGAATTATTTAAAAGTTAATTGATAAATGCATGTAGATTGATAAGCAACATTGCACTGAAAGTGTGATAAATGATGATCAGCATTTATTTCAAGACGAAAAATAATGAATTCATAATTATTGTCCTCACTTTGGATTATCTTGATAACGCTTCTGGCTGCTTCTACAATATAAATTGAATTAATCATCATCATCATGACTCTGGCACAAGTTATGGTTTGTTGCATAATGCTTTCTATAAATGGAGTTGGGAGTCTGTTGCAGTGCCTCTGTGACAGCCTGCCGAGTGCTCTATCCATATCCCAATATACATGTATGTATATATATATTTGCAAAATGTTATTGCAATTTTAGCCATGGAGTGCTCAATGTATTAATTTACAGAGCAGAGTTAAAATTCAATATTATGAAACTAAAAGTTGAGTTGAAGCATATTACGTACTACTAAATAGTTTCGTATAGCGAACTACACTCATTGGATAAAATGTGAAACTCCTAGAGACTAGAATGATATGCAGAGGATTGCATAGTATGATGAATAAAAAGCTTCATAGATATTATTATGAGTAGAAAGATAGGTTAAAAAAAAAGAGATTAAAAATTTTAGTATGAAAGAATAAATCATGAAGTCATTAACGTAATGAAAATTTTGATGTTATTGCACATGTAGATTACTAAAACCAGACAGTTTAAGTGACACAATTACATAATAAAAATTTCACAGAATGTCTACATGATGAAAGCATTTCGTTTCTTTCATTTAAAGTGCCCAGGATTGGTTTGTATATAATAAAAAACACTTTCCCCACAGACATATGTCACACCTTCTTGAATGGGTACTATAAACTCTGGCCTGTCTCAATATGCTCTCAAGTTATACTAAATTTGACTTTATGGTCTTTTAGCTGCCACACATGTTTGTTTAGCTCTGTTGAATGGGGCATGTTTGAGTGTTTGAAGGTGGATTTGTGATTCGCAAACCTGGTTTTGAATGTACCTTCTGTTAGGCTGAATATGTGCTGGCGGGACTGTTATCATCTGTCGTTACAGCAGTTTGGTATATAACAGAGGATGTTAAGCACTTCTCACTCAACGGGCACTGATCTTTATTTCTACAGTTTCATTCGACATGTGCAATAACATCAAACTAAGTAAACTAGCATATAAACTAGCATATAAACTAGCATATAAACTAGCATATAAACTAGCATATAAACTAGCATATAAACATCAAATTAAGTAAGCTAATGACTTTACTCTTTTATACCAATCATTTTTTTAATCTGATGCTTTTTTACTCATAATAATAGCTATGACACTTTTTATAATAATCATATTATGTAATCCTCTACATATCATTCTAGTCTCTAGCAGTTTCACATTTTATCCTATGAGTGTAGTTCTCTATACTCAACTATTTAGTGTTAAAATGTTTTAACCCAACTTTTAGTTTCATAATATCGAACTTTTACTCTACTCTGTAAATGAATACATTGAGCACTCTATAGCTAAAGTTGCAATAACATTACATATTCTTATGCTCCTTATTGTCGAGCACTCTCTGTAATCACACTATTACTATGAAATCTACAAAGTTTGAATACTCCATCAAGAATATCTACATACCAGTGGAGAATGATTACATCAAAAAGCTTATAGAGAGAACTGAGACTCGAATGAGGTGGAAAGCGTTCTTTTATCTACGTCCTGCAACAAAGTCTAATGATAAGAAAACATACAAGTTCAACACAAGGGCGGCTGCAGAATCCGTCCCTGGTTCAACACCAGTAAAATACCACCGCAAGTGTTAGAACTGCTAAACTTTGAGAAGAGGCTGCTTAATAGGATCAAAACATTAAATTTACAAAAGCAAAATGTAAATTTCAGAATAAACTGTCATTAGATACTGCCACTTGAAAAGATCAACCAAACTGTTCATGCCAGCTGACAAACCTAGCAACTACTAGCGGTACTATACATAGCTAAGTAATCAAATAAAATCGATTTAATATTAACTGTCTTGAACGTTGTGGCTGCTTTGGTTAAAACGCTTTTAAGTATATTTTAACCAAGGAATTTCAGACTATGGTCAGTGGTCTGAAATTGCAAATGAAAATTGCAAATTGCAAATGAAGCAGTGGGTAAACACCTGCTCAACAAGGTTCAGGGGCTTGACTCTGGCAAGGTGTGAGTGCATCCTGGACCGAAGAATTGGATAAATACGTTGCTAAAGGGAATAAAAGCATTACAAGAACAGTTTTAAATATATAGTTTATGTTTATTCAATTCAAATTTACAATTACCTGTTAAATATTTGTGTTATCCTGACAACTACTGAGGGTTGGTATACCCCTATCAGAGAGAAGGCAACAAACACATCCTTGAAAGCATCCGTAGTCTGCCATGAAAGATTCGAGTATGCCCCTTTAAGGGAGGGATGACTAATACATCATTGAGGTATCCATAAGCTGCTGAAAGCATTCATAGTCTGCCATGAAGGATTCGAGTATGCCCCTTTAACAGGGGGATGACTAATACATCATTGGGGTATCCATACGCTGTCGTGAAGCATCCGAGTATGCCCTTTTAAGAGGGGGACAACTAATACATCATTGGGAGTGTCCATACGCTGCCAAGAAGCATCCAGGTACACCTCTTTAAGAGGGGACGACTAATGCGTTATTGGGGTATCCATAAGCTGCCATGAAGCATCTGAGTATACCTCTTTAAGAGAGGGACGACTAACACGTCATTGGGGTATCCATAAACTACAATAGAGTAATAAGTTAGTCAAATCTAATTAGGTTTGGCAGTGGCGATAGCTGATGATCAGGAGGAGACAATTCCCAAGCGCACCCATTGGGAGACGACAATTCTCAAAAATACCCAACCCAGGCAGGGACAACCTCTAAGGCTGCCTATAACCAACTCCATCAGACTAATTTATAGAGCATTAGTGAAATTTTTTCACCAAGAGGAGCCTGATCATATTAGGCAACCCTTTCGCCAATCCTCGGAGTAGTGGTATTATAGTTAACAATTAGTAGTATTAGTAGGCACCTGACCGTCACCTGCTGTGAGCCTGCCAGCCTTATTTGTTATAGGTATGCTCCCATCCCGGATACATATTGGAGTAGTCTTGGCATATATCCCGTCACGTCATATGTTATATTCCTCAATTCCCAAGTGAACTCTGGTGTGGTACACTGTTTTCTAGGATGCAGCGATTCAGCATCTTAACTCTTTCACTACGGAATTGTTTTAATGATTGGGCGCAATAAATATCATAAATAAACAAAATTTATATACAAGT
>JAOQGN010043727.1:0-12852 GCA_027564295.1 Himantozoum antarcticum
AGAGTAGGGAGGTCGGCGAGGAGGACATGTCTCATCCAGCCTCATCATGGCGAACACTTCCATAACACATGGTGAGGGAAGGGTGCTTACATTGTAGTTTTCTCCAGTTTTTCTCTTACTGTTCGAATCCGAGCTGTGCTGATGATGTCCGCCCAATACTGGTTATTTTTCCTTTCTTCTATGACTAGTTGGATAATCATCACGAGCATAATCATCTCGTTTGAACAATCATCTTCGCGCTACGTGACAATGATACTCCTCTCTCAGTGGTCTGGACATTTGAGCGGCTCTCTTGTTGTTTTGCGACAGAAGAGGATCGCCTGTTGGAGACCCAGTTGGTGTAGAATGAGCTGAAGGAGTTGGCTCTGCTAGTTCCTCATCCATCTTAGCACCTCTGCTTGTCTCAACGAGTTCTCTGTGTTCTGACGAGTAGACATTTTCTAGCTACTTATGACCCGGGCATAGCATAAAAAACAAACTTATATTTTGTTCCATTGGATGAGGATGTATAATGTGGGTGTGACCAGACACTACTGTCTATTCGAGGTTGCAAGATTACAGCGTCAAACTTTGCCATGCCGAAGTAAATATGTACAGATCTAAACACGAGACTACTCAGTTGAAAATAAAGAAGTTTAGGTTGACAATCAGAACTCGCGGAGATGACATCATCAACGTCCGCAAGATGGTCTTCACACTTGAAAACAAATGCGGAGGCTTTGTCAAGAAGTTATTCGAGTGTAGTGAGTGTGTCAATGCGCAGCTCGAGTCCCGCTCTGCCCGCAAAGTCAGCAATGATGAAAGACCGAAAAGGCATAGATCCATCGTCATCAAGAGCGATCAATTTAACACCATTATTCCTTTTTGAGCCACCACCTCGTACTCCCACAACTTTGGACAGATCTCTACCTCCTGGACTGAGCAATCTGGCCTTCAGTCAACACTCCGTGCTCGCATCCATCACAAGAATCCGATACCGCTACATCTGTTGACAGATCTGGCAGTAAAGGATCCCAGTGTTCGCCAGAGGCTTGAACGAGGCACAAACACACCAACGACACAAAAATTATGCTCCGACAAGAGTCCTTCACCATCCTCACTCTTATTTTTTGATGTATGACCACCGGTAAAGATGCCTCGAATGAAGTCGTTTTGGTTGATGATGAAGAAGGAGAACCTTATGAGATCCGTGGTACCCGTACTCCTTCCACCGGACCACCATCCAGCCCTGACTCTAGTGAGCTTAGCGATTGGGAAGAAGTTGAACAGCGTCAGTCTCAGGAAATTGACATTTAACAATCACTCTCGTATTTCATCGTGGATTACACCGCATTTAATTCCAACATTTGAACACTATTCCCATTACCTATCGGACTTGGCATTTGAACACTATTACTATATGCTATCGCATTATACCACTCAGTCTTATTTCTACGTTTGTCTTGCATAAGTTGTATCATTTTTTTTCTCCGAAACGTATATACATAATATAGAATCTCTAGTCAAAGTTGTATAAACTCTATGCATACTTCACGCTCCTACATGTTGAGCACTCTCTGCTACTTAGACTGAACTATGGAACCAATAAAGTTTGACTACTCTGTAAAAAACATCGCTCTACCATCAAACAAGGATTATATAAAGAAGCTAATCAACCAAACAGAACATCTATGCAAGAGAATGCGCTGGACAGCATTCTTCTATCTGCATCCAGACAGCAAACCAGAAGCAAAGGAAACATACGGGTTCAAGTCTAACAGAACACCACCACAAATACAGGAATTACTACAGTTCGAAAACAAACTCCTCGATATGATAAAAAATGTAACGTTCAAGAGAGTTAACTGCAGATTTCTAAGAAACCTGCAAAAAGACATAACTAAGATCAAATCATCAGACAACCTACTCATACCAGCAGATAAATCCACAAACTACTATAGTCTAGACACTGCCACACACCGCGAGCTATTAACCAGAAGTATCAACTCCAGCTACAAAAAGATAGACGACTCCGCATTGACCACCATAACAAACGAAGCAAAATCCATCGCTACAAAACTCCAACTAGACGATCGCATATACACCTTGTCTAAGAAAGAAGCCTTCATTACTCTGAAGGATCATAAACACAACTTTAACGAACATCCATCCTGCCGACTTATTAATCCTACTAAGTCAGAAATCGGCAAAATTAGCAAGGCGTTATTAGAAAGAATCAATAAGGAAGTCAATGCGAAGATAAATCTGAACCAATGGAGGAACACACAAGCAGTCATCGATTGGTTCACCAGTATCGCCCACAAAGACCGGCAGTCATTCATAACATTCGATGTAGTAAATTTCTACCCCTCTATAACCTCAGAACTCCTTACCACCGCCCTAAAGTTCGCCGCAACACACACCGAGATATCAGATGAAGAGGTGAACATAATCTTCAATGCCAAAAATTCTATATTGTTCAACAACGGCCAGCCCTGGGGCAAGAAATCCACCAACAGCCTATTTGATATCACTATGGGCAGTTATGACGGTGCGGAGACGTGCGAGCTAGTCGGCCTGTACATGCTGGACCTGATTACTAAGAAACACGGTAACCACTTTGGCCTTTATAGAGATGACGGTCTAGGCATAATGAGAAGCACATCACGAAAAGTTGAGATGGTAAAAAAAGACCTGTGCAATATATTCCGTCTAAATGGTTTAAACATCACTATTGAAGCAAACACCAAGATCGTAAACTTTCTGGACATAACCCTCAACCTGAACAACAACACTTTCAAGCCGTATAGTAAACCAAACAACACACATCTATACGTAAATGCGAGATCTAACCATCCACCAAACATTATCCGCAATATACCGCAATCAATCAACAACAGGCTCTCGACTATATCATCAAACGGCTCCACATTTATAGAAGCAGTGCCACCATACCAAGACGCCATACAGAAAAGTGGGTACCAACATCAACTCACCTACAGCCCGCCAACACCACCATGTCAACCCAGTCCCAACACACAACGCAAACGAAAAACAACGTGGTACAACCCGCCATATAACAAAAGTGTTATTACCAGCATCGGGAAAACATTCTTAAAAATCATTACCTCTGAATTCCCACCAGATCACAAGTTACATAAGATATTCAACCGCAATACTGTAAAAGTGAGCTATTGCTGTATGAAGAACATCGGACAAATCATCAGCGCACACAACAAAGCAATCCTGAACACAGAGACCAAAGAACCAGCTAATCAGCAGAGTAAGTGTAACTGCAGAGTAAAGACCAACTGCCCAATGGGAGGCAACTGCAAAGCTACAGCTGTAGTTTACCAGGCCAAAGTAACTCCAACTAATGGACAGCGTGTTGAATCTTACATCGGACTGACCGGCGGCATGTTCAAAACAAGATACACAGGACATAAACAAAGTTTCAATAACAGCGAACAACGCAACGCCACAGAACTAAGCAAATTCATTTGGCAATTAAAGGATGACAACGTGGACTACACCATCAGCTGGAATATCATCGAAAAAGCTAGAGCGTTCGACAACAGCTCAAATAGGTGTGAACTATGCATTTTAGAGAAGTTTTTTATCATATATAAATCCGAGCTTGGTACATTAAATAAGCGCAATGAGCTGGTCTCAACCTGTCGCCATAAAGCCAAATTCCTACTTAGTAATAGCGTAACCTGAACTTTTGAAAGCTACAATTAACAACTACTATGCTTTATTTATGCTTTATAAGAATCCACTATATATTACATGATGTTATACATGATGTTATACAAAACGTTTTATCTGAAGATTGCATATCACCAATGCATGAAACTATTAGTAATAAAATGTTTTAAACTTTTAAATTCTTTAGATCCAAAACTCTATATATATATATATATATATATAGATATAATAATACGTATTTGATGTATTGTCTAATAATAACACAATTAGGAAAACATCTATCCACAAACCTGAAAAAAGAAATGATACATTTTTTTTGCTAACAGGTAAGGAAAACTTATTAAACTTTTGTGGGTTTAATTCAAAATGAATGCTCTCATAGCTCAAATGTGTCAGCTAAATAATATAGTTAAACATTGTTAGAACAAATTTCCTATGTTAACTTTCCTATCCATGACATCATAGTAGAACTGTAGCATTTGAAGTTTTGCTAGTTGTAGTATAACAAATCCAATCACAGCAGTAACATCCATGTTTAACTCAAATGAAAAAACATATATAAAGTGAAAGTATGTCCACAAGGAATCTCAACATCTAATTCGAATCTATGTTCTCTTTATTTACATCATACGATAATAACTTATGGTAATCGCAACATCGAACAGTCAATTTTTTTTCATCAATTCTGCGAACAATAAATCAAAGGTTTATGTATAAAGAGGCTACCGCTGTCTAATGCTATTGCATCACTTTTTACCTTCTTTTTGAGAGCAGTGATCTTGTAGAACTCCTTCCCAATCTTGTCCAAAGCAATGAATTTCATGTTCTTGACTTTCTGGGAAGCCTTTTTGTCACCCTCCACATAGATCATTTTTTGTTGTGTTTTTCCTTGTTTGTGATGATTTTGCCATAGACAGAATTGACAATTAGCTTGCTGGTGCTGGCCAATAGAGCTGGGTGTGGGAACTCATCCCCCTGTATCCTCGCATCGCTAACCAATTCACCAAATTATCTAAACACCTCTCTGGGAATGTACTCAATAAGCTGGTAAATTCTGGTGATGACCAACCAATGAGGCAAGTACCATTTGGTGAGATCGCTGATTAGAAGAATTTTCTTGCCAAATGTACTTCCGATCAGCATTCTTTGAGGTCTCTGTAGAAACGAGTTTTCCTCGGCAAACTCTCTCATGTGATCACTGAGATCGCCAACATCCTTAAATATTGGAGCAATATCTTAGAATTTTTTCTCTAGGCGATTCGAGACAGAAATGTCACACTCTACCAGTTCGTAGAAACTTCCATCTTTTTTACAACGTTTTCCTGCGATATTCTCCCTCTGGCACCATAAAGATTACGATAGAGAACAGCAAGAAATGCCCTGATCTTGGAGTTTTCAGCAACAATGTTTTCCCACTCGCACTCTCAACTGCTGACCAGATGTTAGCATAACTCTTTCAGGTACTCCGCCTTGACAAAAGTATCTGAGGAAAGAGCGCACATGGGAACTTTTCTTATAGGGTGAATGTATGTGCAACTGTTTTTTGACATGGGTGGCCATGCCAAAAATGCCCATTGAGTTGGTAAATTATATTTGTTTTCACGCAATGACCATCAACGGGTAGGTTGTGTCTGCCTATGAGGATCTTTCCTCCGTTGTGTTGGTGTCGGATTTCTTCGCCTCTGGCAAAACTCTAGTACTCTGCCACCTTGCTGGTTTTATTATTTCTTTCCGGAATAAAATGGTTTCAGCGTTTCTCCTCACCGGGCGATGGGCACGGTATGATGGGCATTCTTCCCCATCATACAGTGTAAATACAGAGCGTTAGCATCCACTCCCAGAATTTGATCGCAGACTTTAGCCTCTTCGCCATATGTGGCTTCCTGAATGAGAGTTTCTTCTTTATTGCGATACTGGT
This sequence comes from Himantozoum antarcticum, assembly GCA_027564295.1. Taxonomy (NCBI): domain Eukaryota; kingdom Metazoa; phylum Bryozoa; class Gymnolaemata; order Cheilostomatida; family Bugulidae; genus Himantozoum; species Himantozoum antarcticum. The sequence continues at coordinate 5,606 of JAOQGN010043727.1, forward strand.
GAAAAATTATGCTGGAGCCTCCAACCAAATTTCCCCTGAGAATATTGTGAATGTCTCTGTTAGCATCGTCTATGAGGCTGCAGGGTTGATGACATTTCAACGCCTGTGAGAGACCGGTTGGGGAAAGCCTGTCAATCTCCCTTGGAAAAGGAATGCTGAGTGGAGATTTTGCAAACAGCCATCTCGCAGCCAATCCTGGTAGATACATATCACATCCTTTAACATGTTGATCGTCATCACCTGGTAAATCTCGCTCTGTTTTTTCAAAGCCTGCAGAAGTGGTTCAACATCCAAATTTCTGTACCATGTAAAAAAAATCCTTAAAGGTGGACATATTATTTGCTTTCCACACCTCTCGACAGAAATTGTCGTTTTCTTCAAAAATTGATGAACTCGTCAAAGTACTGGAGAAAGCTTCTCTGGAGGGAGTTCAGTGTGCTTAAGTTTATCTAACGAATCAACCCACTCGCAGGGAAAGAAACCTTTTCAGTTGAGCGCAATCAACTGTTTTGTGATATTTTTCATAGGAGAAGACTGGTGCTATAAAGTTGCATATATCCAGAGACCTCAATCGTTATGTCTCTAAGCAAGTCAGTTTGTTGGTTTTCTTTCCAGCAAACTTTACGTCTTTTCCACTATTTAGCAACTGTCTCAAAAGGTATGCTTTCATGATGTTGATATCATATCACTGCGAGTTGAATCCTATGATAGGTATTGTTGTTTGATGCTTGAGGAGACCTTTGCGTATGCCACACAAATTGGCTCTGCTGGCATAAACTCTGGGAGCGAAAAAGAAAAAATCTTTAAACTTTTTCTCCCTTCTTCTGATACCTCTATGGCATAATCCAGTTTCTTTAGAATGTTCTCAAATTTTGTCAACATTTCCTCACCACCCCTCGTGGCTGCCTCGATGCTGTATCTTGCAAACTCCCAACACAGTATTCAGCTGTCACCCCTCCTCTCTGACAAAGCATTTCAGAACGGCAAATCCTTCGATGCTGGAACACACAGATATGCTTAGAAGTTGATGAGAAGATGTAACGTCCATTGTTTTGGTGTTTTGAGGGAGATAGTTATTCAGCAAATAGCATTCAATTTCATACGTGATTCTGTAAGGAAAGAAATGAATGTCATCTCCCGCTTTTATTCCTGCTTTCTGTTTTAGGTGACAAAATATGGTGGCTGGGCTCTTAAAATCATCTCTCACAAAGTCAAGTGCGGTTACGTTGTCAGTTCGACAACGATGGTGTAGGAGGTGCTGAGAACGCGAGTAAGTTGCTTGGAACTGGAGCACCTGAAAGCTTTAGCATAGTGATCAATATTCTTGATGAGGCTGAAATGTTTGTCATAGATATTCAGGTACATCTTTTTGCCTTCTTTACTCGCAGAAATCCATGCGACATTTCTTTCTCCATTTTCGAACAAAGACAACACTATCATTCGTATACCCTACATTTTCTCCAGTCCTATTAAATCGGAGCATTCAACTCCTCCAAAATCCTTAGCTTTCACCCTCTCTCGCTTAAACTGAGTAGCAAATCGAGAGTATAGGGCATTGATTCTAGCTTCGCCGACTCTACTAGTTATAAATTTGCAATGTATGTCTCTTGCATAGACAGGATAGGAAAGCATTTAAAAACATGTAAAGAAGCATAAATTGTCATGGGAGAGTCTTGCAGAATGTGGACATCTTTGCATACTTAAAATAGTTGGAGTGGAACGTATGTAGTTGGGGAGGTGGTAGGGAGCATCTCCAACTTTCTCCATGTGCTCAATCCTGTACAACTAAAAGGCAACATTAGTTATCGAGTGTTGCCTTTTACTCGATTCAGAAGACTCTGTTGGGTCTTCTGAACAGAGACCCAACACAGACATCCACACTGTGTTGGGTCTCTGTTCAGAAGCTCTCGCTTTCACATCGATGTATACAAAGTCGTCGTACAAGTTTACCAGATCTCCCTCTTCAGCAATAATCCTGGGAAGTGGAAACAGTGTGGCATTGTTTGCTGATCAGTGAAAATATCCCAGCTCGTTGGTCGCTTTGTGTTGTAGTATTAGTCCGATGCCGCAGTTTACTTTAATCCTACATCTTTGTTTCTCTACATATTCTTCTAAGAATTTCGAACGCTCAGGTGCGCAATTAGCAGCCACATCCCACAGTCTAACATTCAGAATTAATAGGATCCTCAGCCTCCTATATTTAGTTTACAGAATGCCAATCTCTCGGCATGAGCGCATCAAACTGCTCTTCGCCAGATGCGAGAGGAGTCCGTACCTCATCCACGTGTATCACTTCCTCCTCCTCTTCCTCACCTCCATTCTCCTCCACAGCAATCGGATTGATGTCGTCTACGTTTTTGTTTTCCAACACAGGCGCTGGATTTGCTTGAGGAGGAAGAGGTGATGGTGGTGGTGATTGTGGTGGTGGAAACTCTGGAGGTATATCTTTGCGAGAGCGTTGATGTCGTTGATGGTTGAAATTTCTAGTGGGCACTTGCCCACAGTCTTCATATAGAAACTGTTTTACTCGACCATTGGCATCTGTTCTCAGATGTTTAGTCAAACCTCCACCCTCCTGATTGTTTCCACCATCATCATCTTCATCACCATCGTCATCAATTTTCCTTTTGCGAAGTCTGATTTTGTGTCTATTGAGAGTGTTTTTTCTGTTGAAACTCATTTTGCATTTGCCACACGAAAAATGTTGAGTCTTCCCCAAACTATGATGTGATTGGCTATGACGTTCCAAACACCAATTAGAAGAAAAACTTTTGTTGCAGATGATGCAGATGTATTTCTCCTTCTCATCCTCTATCTGCTTGTCCATTTTGTTGTTACTCATCCAAACAATTAAATTGTAAAATTTGAATATCTTCCAAATAACCATGAAGTTTCGAATCATTCATTTAATTTCAATCCATTCATTCCCTTTCGAATTATCCACACACCTTCGAATCAATGATATACATTCATGCTAGTCACACTTTCATTTGTTCAAGTGTTTTCACATCAAAATGCTCAATTTTGGATGTATCATATACTTTTGATTTAGTGCATTAGTTTTGGGCAATCTAATATGTACTCACGTTTATTTTTTTCGTGAATCAAATAGAGATGAAATGGTTTTCATTGCCTTACTCCAATGGAATCTTTTAGGAGATGTTGCTTGAGTGGAGAAAGGATTTTGTTCCTATTTATGTGAAAGGTTACAATCTTATTAACCAATCAAACATAATTTATAATTGCATCTGAATACAAACATTATCCAATCATAGATAGTGGAAGCACTTTCAAGTGATGCTATTGGATAATCTCCCAACCATTCCTTCAACTATTCATCTTCCTTTGCTCATTATCGCTTGTGCTCTCGCTGAGAAAATATCATCGCTCCTATCTCAATGTCGATGAAGTGCTAAGTATTCAAAGGAAGTATATGCCTTCGAAAAGCTCTCACACATTCAAATTGTTCTCACACAATTGAACTCTTCTCACACATTCGAACTCTTCACAAACCTTCGAACTGTTCACACACATTCAAACTGTACACCCAGCTTTAAACTGTTCACACACCTTCAAACTGTTCACACACATTCAAACTCTTCACACACCTTCAAACTATTCTTCTTCACGCACCTTCGAACTATTCTTCTTCTTCTAAATATTGGATAAGTGGAAAGTATTCAAAGGTAGTGTATACAATTTCAAATTATTTGCACCATCTTCCAGGGGCCTATATTATCTGAAATTCAACCCCTTAGCATGTTTGTTTTGATGTATTTTTAATTAAGATTAGAATAAATTTGTTTTATCATTCAATTATCAGGATTTTTATCACCAACCTTCGAACCATTCACACACTTACAAACCATTCGCACGCCTTCGAACTGCAGTTCGAATGAATTATTGACAATAACAAACATTCATACTGTAAGACATCTGCAGATGTCTGTAGAAGTCTGCAGAAGTCTCTGGAAATCCTCAGAAATCCTCAGATTTCTCCGGACCTCTGGAAAAATCCACAGAAAACTTATGCTTTTTACAGACCTTTCAGGACTTGTATCAGGCATTTCCAGCCCTCCTCAGACAGCTTACCTGATCTATCCAGACATTCTTAGGCTTCCAAACATCTCCAGTCCACCTCAGACATCTTCAAACCACTGGACATGACATTTTAAGACCTTTAAGGATGTCAGTATTTATCAGACATATCCAGACATTTCCCGACTTCTCAACCCAGAAGTCAAAGACTTTCCAAGCTGAAACTTGTGATGGAATTGTACCATGAAGTATCAAAACTAATTTTTGACCCTTGTTAAATTCTTGGATACTATAACATTATCTTAGACTAGTTTTAGGGTTCCTGGTATGTTTTAACACATTCAAATGTGTGATGTGATATTTCTATGTCGTTTATTTATTTACTGACATCATAATATATAATATAGCTCTAAAGAATTTGATTAATTTGCTGACAATTGTATCGGCACACCTAGCCTGAGAACCTAACAAATACCAAAATGCTTGCTTAGACACCCAAGTATTTCAAGGCTTAGTCTGATGCTGAGGCGTGTTGCAGGTCAAATGTTCCTGCAAAGAGACTCGTAATGGTAAATCTTATCAGCTGTTTGACCTATTTCATTCTCAATTGACTTCTGTCCTCTTCTGTCATGCCAAATGTCACAGGAACCACCAATGTACTACACAAATTACTGTATCAGAGCAGGGATGTTTACAAATAGTGGCTGCAGCTCATGGGAGACAAAAGTTTATTGAGATATTGGAGATGCCATGTTAACCTATGTAGCATGAGCAGCAAGCTAAACTCCTGCTAAACTCTTAATACAATAATTAGTTTCAAGCATGTGGTTAAGGTGTTTGCTATGACTCCCAGGCTACGTGTGCAGATGTAATGTTATTGCAGATGAATGAAATTCATACTGCAGCATTCAATAATCTAATTAGTGACAACAATATTTTGGGCACTTTATGACACAATTCCATAACAAGCTTAAAGTTTGACTTCCGGTTTAATAAATTTGGGAATGTTTGAATATGTATGCCTATGTATGATAAAGACTGACATCCTTGGAGGTCTTAAATTTCTGCTCCAGCAGTCTGAAGAGGTCTGAGGTGGACTGGAGATTTCTGGAAGCCTGAGAATGTCTGAATAGATGAGGTCAGAAGTCTGAAGAGGTCTGAAAATGGCTGATGCAAGGTTCTTAAAGGTCTGAAAAAACCCAAGTATTCTGCAGATTTTTCTGGAGGTCTGGAGAAATCTGAGGATTTCTGAGGACTTCCGGAGACTTCTACAGACTCCTGCAGAGTTCTGCAAACTGCTACAGACTTCTTACGCTATGAATCTATGATTTACCAAATAATTTAGTGTGCAATATAAATATTATCGTCTGGATTTATAATGATTGGTAGAAGTTAAATTTGCTGTAATAAATATTGCATATTCTAAATCGATCAGTGCTACTCAAAACAATTCAAATGTCAAAGCTTCCTGTGTTCTGCAATTTGTGCTCAGAATATTATAATTTAAATTAAAATAAAGATCTTACAACCTATAGAATACTAACAACAAGTTTTGATGACATATGAAGATGCATTCTAGGAATAATACCACCAGTCCTGTCTAGTGGCTAGCGGATGCATACGAGTCAAGAGACAATCAATGTTATCCTCTTCAATCTTTACCTGCCGCGGGAGACTTTGGTCGCCTGCGTATTAGTAACACTAACTTGCCGTGGGAGATTTTTGTCGCCCAAACACACGCGCCTAGCAAACCGCTCTAAACGTCACTATGCCGTGATTGGACGTTTCCGATTTTGTGACCAATGGAAAGACCAGGTTCGCTTAAGAAACATAAGAAACAATAATAATTCGGCCATCTTTCAGTTAACTCGTTCTGAGAAAAGTTGATTTTAAAAAGTGCTCTAATACATTTTTGACAATCTTGGCAAGCAGATATCTAACCCAAGATTACCTTACAGCAGACAGTCACAGCGATGCAGACCTGGCAGATGAGGTAAATTATAGTTTCGTGTAACTTTGTTTATCATTTTGGACAGTGATAAAGCTTTCATTTTTGGTAGTTTTTGACCAGTACCAAACAACTTCAGCGTCGCCGGCTGAGCACAGTGTAGAGTGACCTTCAAGTTGCAAGTTGGTTAGCGTTAGTCCAGTTAGTAGTTTTCTATTATTATTGAATATTATTAGTTCAGTTTGTACTTATAAATTGTTTTTTGGCTTTATCATATTAGAATTATTTATATTACCATAATATTTATATTGTATTTTATTTATAATTATATATAATTATATATATATATTTATTTACTTATCAAATGTATTTAAATCTTTTTTTTTAGGTAATTATAGTTTTATAATTATAGGTTTTTTATATAATGATTGTTAGGATTATAAATAATTTTAATTATGAAATAATTATAATTATATGCTTTATAATTATCATTATATATTATAATTATATATCATAATTATAACTAATATCAATATAATTATATACAATTCTAAATATATTTGCAAATAATAATTATATTTAAATATATATGTAAATAATTATTATTCATGTGTATTTATTATTATTATTTCTTTATATTTATAGTAATAATGTTAGTAGTTAGTTAGTCCAGTAGTCCTGTTGTAGCTCTACGTGCGCATACAAGTAGGTGTACTATACATGTACATACATACATACATGTACATGTAGTACGTGTACACGTACGTGCGTGTGCCGTATGTGTAATGTAGTATGTGTACAATACATAAAAGTACGTCTCCACATCACGTACGTGTACATGTAGCATGTGTACACGTGCGTGTGTGAACCATATGTGCAGTGTAGTATGTGTACACGTGTACAATACATGCAATACATGTCCACGTCCCGTACGTGTACATGTAGTATGTGTGTATGTATACATAATTATCAGTATATTGATAAATAATTATTATTTTTTATATTTATCATAATAAGGTTGGTAGTTAGTCCAAGTATAGTCTTGTAGCTCTACGTTTCCATGCACATACATGTACGTGCACCATATATGTACATACACATACATGTACATGTAGTGTGTGTACCATATGTGTAGTGTAGTATGTGTACACGTGTACAATACATGCAAGTACATGTCCACGTCACGTACGTGTACATGTAGTATGTGTGTATATATATAATTATTAGTATATTTATAAATAATTATTATTTATGTATATTT
>JAOQGN010043838.1:0-12852 GCA_027564295.1 Himantozoum antarcticum
ACCCTAGCCTCACTCTCTCAAGCCAACTCATCTCAACTCAGGACGGGGCACACCCTCAGTAACCTATCCCCACCCGCATCCTTTTCAAAAATGTCCTAAGTCTAGCATGTCCTAACCCCTAGTGCAGAAAGGACCTCAAACGCCCAATATAATAACTTATAATGTAATTACTTTTTTCCAAAAAAATTAAATACTTTTTTTTATATATAATTATAGCGTAAAAAATATCATTTTTGTAATTTTTTAAATATATTTTCGGATGAGTATCAATTAAGAGGAACTTTTTTTTAAATATATTTCCTTATGAGAATTAAATAGAGTACAATTATCAATTTAATGAATATAACGTAATTATTTTGTCTAAATAATTTAAATGCTTAATAAACTATCTTAATTTTTTTTATATGTTTTAAACATATTTTTTGCTCAAATGGATATTAAACTATTCAATATTTTTATTTTCAAATGAAAATTTGAATGATTATTAAATGCATAGTCTCCAGAGTTAGATGAAAATATTTCCGAATTAAATAAATTGAGTTGAGAATGTCAAATACATCGTCAAGTAGTTATGTTTCAATTCATGCTTTATTTCATATTGTAGCAATTATAGCCTCTTGCAATTAAAGTAGTGTTGCTGGAAAAAAGACCGGAAAAGAAGTGACTTCAACTGAAACAAGCAAGAAGTTTATAGTTTTGCATTAAATATAATGTAAAGATTTTAAATAAAAGCTTAAATAAATAGTTGGATATGATTTAGCATTTTTTTAAAGGAAAGAACAAAAAGGAGTATATGACACACGCACGCGGGCACATAAATATGGAATTTTTTAAAATGTAATCTTGAAATAATTTACATTCAAATCGTTGAAATGGAAAGCAAAATGACTATATCACACACACACACACACAAATTTGGAATTTTTTTAATTGTAATCCTCTTAAATAAATAAGAATTTTTTTTCCACATGTAGACCTAAATAAATTTACTAAAATTAGTTTATATATAATGTACGTGTGTAAGTCAAGCTTCTTTTGTCTTTTGTTTTTTCGATAAATACAATTTTGGTATTTTACTGTAGTATCTACCATATTTAACCTGTCTCCAGCAATTGGAAGGTCGTCTTTTATGATTGTTAAAGTATATATATACACACACACACATATATATATATATGTATATGACTTGTGGCAAATTTTATCTGATGATTGGAGCATGTTTTTACACTATTTTCTAACATTATATTTTATAACAGACTATATATGAAATCATTAGTAATAAAACTTTAATTTTAAATTATTTCATATCAACCTGCTTCGCTATAAGTGTTTGTGTGCGTGCGTGTGCGTGCACGTGCGTGCGCGTGGGTGCGTGTGTGTGTGCGTGTGCATGCGTGCGTGTGCATGCGTGCATGTGTGTGTGCGTGTCGTGTGTGTGCGTGTGTAAGTCAAGCATCCTCAATTTTTTCTCGATGAATACAATTTGGCATTTTATTGTGGCATCTACCACATCCAACATGCCAGCAGCAATTGGTAAGATATCATCCATGATAGTCAAATATGTCAAACCATCACCTCTCCTTAAAGGAAAGAAAATTTATAGCTTTAAATATTTGTTTGTATTATTTAAAAACAAATACATTCTCGACTTTCATTTGCCTAAGTCGTTCATGGTTTAAAAATCATGTTTTCAACTTTCATTTGCATAAATCAATAAAATTGAATGGTAGTTTAATTTAATATCATATTGTAACCATCTCTCATTTTGCATCACAACTTTTGCGTAACATAATTTGAAAAAAAAGGATTTTAATTTTGGATGTAGGCATCTTTTCATATTTTTATTTGTATCAATTAAAGTGGATAAAATATCAATTTTATGAAGCGGTGTAATCATAATTTGATATCACATTGTAATCATCTCTCATTTTGCATCACAACTTGGCATAACATAATTTGAAAAAACATTTTTTATTGTAGATGTAGGCATCTTCTCATCTTTTTATTTGTATCAAATATTTAAAGCTGATGAAATATCAATTTTATGCAGCATTATAATTATCTTTCATTCGCATCTTTGTGAATCATAATTTAAAAAGCAAAAAATATTTACCATTTATTAAATGAATCTTCTTTTTTATTTACAGGTATGCCACGAATATGGAAACAGTTTGTGTGTGGCCGCAATGTCATGGTTGCAGCGTGTATTTTTGCCAGCATGGCAAGAAGATGTTAATTGTATTTTTCCTGACTGTATGTGCTACTTCACTTCGTCTCATTCTAGAAGGCAACATGAAGTAGCACATAGAGTCAGGTTTTCTTGTGTGAATGTCTGGAGTGGGGAGATTCTGAAGATATGCTCAACAAACATAGAAAGCAAAAGTCTTGTCAACTCAAAGTCGTTCACGTTGTCGACCAAGAAACCTTCAGCGATCGTCTGGTCTACGTAAGCAATCATAGCATTTCCCCTCCTTTCTTCTCTTGCATTTGGCGTGGCAGAGCCTAGCCGCCAACGGGTGGTTATGAGACGGATTCACTGAACTTCCCAATTTACAGCAACTTCTTCCCTATCCCCTCCCACCACCTGCCTTACAAAACCGCTACGCCTCCTAAAGCGGTTAAGCTAGCTCTGACCTCTGCTAACATTCCTGAAGCTACAAAAACTCATGCCTCTCCAGCTAAGCGTAAATTGCAACCCACATCGCTTGACTCCAAGTTTGCGGCTAAGCCCTCCTCAGCTTCTAATATTACAAGCTGAAACTCTCCACTACTTTCCAGCTAACACCCAAACCCGCTAACCCATCCTCTCCTAAAAGTTCTCCTAAAAAAATAGGGTAGTCTCTAACACTTTCACTCCTCCCACAGCTAACGTTCCCTCTAACACTTGCACTCCTCCCACAGCCAACGTTCCCTGGCAACTGGGTTTGATTGCTAATTTGACCGCTCTCACTCACTCCTACAGCCAACTAACAGCTCACATTAACCGCTCCAACTCATATATGGAGGATAGGAAAAAAGTTGTTGATAAAGTGAGGAAGTTTTGGCGTGAGATGGTGGAGAAGGATGAGGGTAGAAGGAACAGGATGAGTGTTTGCCAAGTCCGGGTGATGCTGGCTGATTTCCAGGTGGTACGTGGTCACCTACATCATGAATTGCACCAAATTGATTCGTGTATGGGCTATGTAGAGTCTGGAATTGAGGACTTAGTTGACATCATGAATGGCAATGGGGACCAGAAGCTCTCCAATTATTTAAAATAAAACTCCAACAAAACAATCATTACTTATTATCTATTTTTGTTATATTATATAATTTTTTACATCATTATGTTTTTTTATATATCTATTTTCTTGTATTATATATTTTTTTACATTATTATACTTTTTTTAACTGCATATTAGCAAAAATAAAGAACTTTAATCAATTTCACTCATTTCCTATTATTTGCTCTGAGTGTACTCTAATTGGATGACAAAACAAAAGTTCCAAACTTACTAAACTGGTAAGTCAGGGGGAAAGTGTTCAAATCCATTCATAGGATATTTTTTTAGTATATTCTACTCTCTTGTACTTCTATTTTTGTTTCATTATCCCTCCAAAATATCCATTCATTTTCGAATGGAAATTCGTAAATAAAAAAATATACCGTATTAATATAAATATAAATATACAATTCCAAAATAAATTACAAAACATACGCATTCCTAACATTCACAACATTCCCAACAACACCCCCGCGCCTTCCGCATTACTACCCCATTCCCCTATTTTTTCCTATTTTTCTTCCTATTTTTGAACAAAAAATCTATTTTTAAAAATAATAAACAATCTAACACCCCACACCTTCCGCATTCCAAACATTCTCTACTATTATTCGATTACCAACAACCATTCAACTCGTATACTCTTGACCTTAAACAATTTACACCGGCGTTTCAAAATTGATTTTCGATGTCACAAAATAATCAACCAATCATAAGCCTCCATAATTCAAAAAAAAGTACACCGACGGTTGAAGACTCACTACCCTTCTGTGATTGGTCAATCCTTGAAATACAGCCCTCTCATTGGCTAATCAACAGGAGTCAATGAGTACATTGGGGGTGTCGAAAGCCCAATAATTACTACTACTGCTAAATTGATAATGCAAATCAAAACAAATCAATCAAATATTCTGATTGACATAAACTTAAATTATTATTCTCTACTTGCTGTAGTTTGTAATTCACTAGAATTCAATCCGTTGAATAATGAATGTTACACATGAACAATAATTTTAGAGGTTTCTCACGACAGTAATCCATGTAATAGGAGCAAAGTAAATGTACTCTGCCAATTAATCATCTCACATAATCTTATGAACATATTTCACTAAGGATAAAAGTAAAATATTAGGAATAACTGCCATTTTCGTCTATTGAACTCCTTTTCATAATAATAGAAGCAGTCATATCCAACTTTCAATAGGTAGATTTGCGACCTAGTTGGCCGAATGCCCAAATAATATTTTTGTTTTTTGTGTGCATAATATCAGGTGATATCAGTATAGATAAATCAGCCGGTTCGGTGAACTAGGTCCCGAATATGCCTAATGTCTAAAACATGCACAATGTAATATATTTATGATGCAATAGCAATCCGCTCTTTTAAGACTAATAATTTGTTATAAAAATGATATACTAGAGCATCAAAGATGGTAACCTCACTCAAAACAGAGCAGCGTCAGTATCTCGCTACCAATACAGGCCATAGTTTGCAAATTTAAAGATCTACGGTTTCACAATTCGTTTTGCTTGCAATGAGGGATCCCCTCTATCTAGAAAAGGAAACAAAATATACTTCATATATTGATAATGTATACAAAATGTAATTTGCTGTCCGTTGAAATTCCTTTTAACTCATGAACACCAACATGGAGTTACTTTGACATATACGTTGATATTTTGCAAACCAATAATGATCCATATAAAATATTTTGCAGACAGCATGGTAATGATGTTATCTAGTATATGTAAAACTTTCAGTCAATTTAAAGGGAAAATAAATGAACATTTTTTGAAAGTAAAGGTCCAGTTTTTAGTGTAATGACTCATGTGAAAAAATCTTTCTTCATGCATATATGAATCAAATATTCACATTGGCAGATTATGTTACAGCGGTGCTCACTTAGCTCAAACCTCAGGGGACCGAAGAAAAAAGTTTGAGTTATGAGAAGTTTGAGATACAAAACAGTTCAACTGGTTATTTTCTCCTTATTTGTTTTATAGCACGATGTAAAATAAAACACAGTACAATATGACATGGATAGCTCAAAATTCAAGGAAAACAGCTGTGAATTTCAGTCTAATAAGCAATTCATGTTTGATGGCAGATCATTTTGATCTTGTATTGGTGAAAAGGTACAGTAGAAAGCTCAAATTTGATTACCCGAAAATGTTGAGTCAGGAGTGAAAGTTTGAGTTATGTGCAGCAGATTGTCATTAGCTGAGCAGGGACTGAACTGGTGGGTTTGGGTTACCCAATAGTTCGAGTTAACCAAGGCTGAGTTATCCAAGCTACACTCTATTTTAGATAACTAGTAAGTTCAATTCATCATCACAGTTTACTGAGAAAAGGCAGTGCTTTATTGTCAACCTAATTATTGCAATAATCACCAATGGCCAGCAAATGGAGCAGCGGCACCACTACCATTGCACTGCTGGAATTATTGTTGTAAATTTGTGCTCTCCCCGGGCTAACCTACATGTATAAACTACTATTACCCGGGTTATTGTTGAATTTTAATTTGATTTATACTTGTATTGACAATTCACTTTTAACACAGGTTGAGACAACATGGCGTAACATAAAGGGAAGAGCATTATAGGTAATTATACTAGCTAAGAATATACAATAAAAGGAGTAGATAACTCCAACAATGCAGACACAAAGTAATAAGTACAAACACAGTAAACTACTAAAATGTATCAACAACAACACTCCCACTTAGTTTATGTGTGTTAAAGCTAAAATCATAGCACATTTAAAAAAAAGGAAATGAAATGTTTGGGAGTTTCTACCTATACCGGCCAGACAAAAATAAACCTACCCTAAACTATATTGATCATGTTTCTCAAACGAACGAATCTGTCTCGAGCGAGCGGCTTCGTGAATATATCAGCCAACATAACATCTGTCGGACAATACTGAGTAGAGATATGTTCACGAGCTATTTCTTCTCTAATATAGTGGTACTTAATGTCCATGTGTTTTGACCGTTTCGTCGTCGTGGTATTATTTGCGATTGCAATGGCGGATTGATTGTCAATGTTTAGTGTCATTGGAGGTGAATGTGAACCAGTAACGTCTGCATACAGCTGACGTAGCCAGGCAGCCTCTTTCGTTGCATCGAATGCGGCTATGTACTCAGCTTCAGCTGTCGACAGTGCTACGGTGCTTTGACGCTTACTCAACCAACTGATTGGGCCTTCACCGTGAATGAACACATTACCTGACGTGGAATGTCGGTTTTCATCATCATCTGCCCAGCTGGCATCGGAGTAAATAACTAGTGTTTGACTTGATTTGGTGAATTGAATACCATGCTCTAACGTTCCCTTTAGATACCTGAGCACTCGCTTGGCAGCAGTAAGATGTGTCTCAGTGGGCGAGGAATTAAACTTAGACAGTGCTCCCACTGCATATGCAATGTCTGGGCGAGTGGCTGTTGCTGCATATAACAGACTTCCAACGATAGATTGGTACAAAGTTGGATCGACATGTTTACTGCCATCATCCTTTACGAGTTTGACATCTACAGCCATGGGTGTCGACGCCGGATTACAACTGTCCATGTTGTACTTGCACAGAATTTGCTGAATGTAGTGCTTCTGATGGAGTTTTATGGAGTCACCATCTACACAGGCGCTGATACCCAGACAGAAATGAAGCTTACCGAGGTCCTTCATTTTGAATCTAGAGGCTAGCGATTGCTTTACAGCCATCATTGATTCCACATTATCAGCCATAATGACTAAATCATCGACATAAACTGCGATCATGGATTTTACATTGTTCTCATCACGAATGTAAACACACTGGTCAGCACGAGATTGTACGAAGCCAAGTGATTTTAGAAAGTCATCTAGCACAGTGTTCCAACACCTAGGCGATTGTTTAAGACCGTACAACGACCTATTGAGCTTACATACAAGATTTTCCTTACCAGGTATGATGAAACCTTCAGGCTGTGTCATATATATGTCTTCAGCTAGGAAGCCATTCAAGAAAGCCGTTTCTACGTCCATTTGGTGAATGATCATACCTCTACTTACAGCATAAGATAACAGAGCTCTGAGTGATGAGCGGTGCACTACAGGGGAGTATGTCTCATCATAATCTATTCCAGCTTTTTGAGCGAAACCCTTAGCTACCAGTCTGGCCTTGTAGCGATCGATGAAGCCATCAGCAGTACTTTTAGCTTTAAAGACCCACTTACTACCAATGGCCTTCCGATCCTGAGGCAGTTCAACAAGTGTCCATGTTTGATTGTCCAACAACGATTTGTACTCACTTTCAGCAGCTTCTATCCACTGTTTAGACTGTGGACTAGACTTGGCCTCAGCCATAGATGCAGGATCCATCACTTCACTGGCACGACACGCTACATGATGAACTGTGTGACTAACATATTCATCAATGCCGTAGCGAACAACAGCATTATGTGTACGAGTAGATCTACGAGGTTGGGCTACCTGACTTTCAGAGTGAGTGATATCAACTGTGATCTGTTCGGAGTTGTCTGTCCACTTTGACACAGGAGTCTCAGGCTTACTGAACCTAGTTTCATTGAAGATCACATCTCTGCGTACTACTACCTTTCGTGTTGTATAGTCATAAAGACGGTAGGCTTTTGATCGTGTACTATAACCTACAAATGTCAAAGTTTCTGCTTTGTCGTCGAGTTTACGTCTCAGCTCATCGGGTACATGTGCATATGCCACACATCCAAAGACACGTAGGTGACTAATATCAGGTTTTTCTCCACACCACATCTGATAAGGTGTAGTTGGTTGCTTATGAGAGTTTGTAGGTACACGATTACGAACGTACGCTGCTGTAGCGATAGCCTCGGCCCAGAACATCTTAGGTAGATCAGATTGGATAATCATAGCACGAGCAGCTTCACACACTGTACGATTATATCGTTCCGCAACACCATTTTGCTGTGGGGAATACCGAGCAGTGAGTTGATGTCTGATACCACGTGACTTCAGATAGTCCTCATACTCTGCTGACACATATTCACCACCACCGTCACTGCGTAACGTACCTATAGTCTGGCCGGTTTGATTTGTTACTAGAGCTTCAAATTCTCTAAAAATAGAAAACACATCAGATTTCTCACATACAAAATACACATGAGTATACCTAGAAAAATCATCAATGAATGTAACTATATACTTGCTACCTCCTACAGATTGGGTTTGCATGGGGCCACAAACATCAGTGTGTACAAGCTCTAGAACCCTACGTGATTTGATATCACCTACACATCTAAATGGCTGCCGGGCCATTTTACCTTTTATACATGGCTCACATATATTTATGCTAATTCCAGATAGGTCAGCACCATTAACCAGTCCTTCATAGTTCATACGTTTGATTGTAGCCTGATTTACATGTGCTAGACGTTGATGCCATATAGGTACAGTGTTACTAGAGGCTACACTTACGCTGTGATCAGACAACTCCAAATCTAGATAGTAGAGTTTGTCAACAAGTGTACCCATCGCACAGATCTGCTCACGTTTGTTTTTCACCCAGCATCTGCTATGCCCAAACTGTACAACCATCCCTTTAGATGCGACTGATCTTACAGAGAATAGGTTTTGTTTGAGGTCAGGGACGTGGAGCACATCATACAGTGTGGCCTTTCTAGAAACTTTGCCACTTACCCGAGCTACAATCTTTACATTACCTACACCAACGGCATTGACGATGTGACCATCAGCTATAGCTACCTTCTCTGGTTGCTCGAACAGTTTATAGTCAGTGAACTCAGCCTTACTTGGCGACATGTGACGTGTAGCTCCAGAGTCGATCAGCCATCGTTGTATTACTACATTGTTGGTATCGTCCGTAGTTACAAATGCTGACTCGCCGTCAGTTTCAGCTGCATGTTTTGCTTTGTGGAGTTGGTTTTGGTAAGGTCTACTCTGTTCTGACCTTTGGGGACAGTCTCTTCTCAAATGCCCCGGCTTCCCACATTTCCAGCAGGCTCTATCATAATCAGTCCTGCCAGCTACCATCGCAGTGTCAGCATTAGCACTGTTGTCTCTGACATCTGTGACCGGTAACTGTTGTTCTCTGCGCTTTTGTTCTTCATTTAGCAATGCCTGTTGAACGAATTCAATCGAGGGAACGTCACCACGTGCTTCTAGAGCAGTCACTATCGTGCTACAACTCTCTGGAAGACTTCCTAACAAGGTCACAACTTGGTCCTCTTCGCTAATCGGCGCTTTGATAGCTGCAAGTTTGTTTGTAATGTCAGTCATATGTTTTAGGTGAAGTTCCATAGACGTTCCTTCTCTCATCACGGTCCTGAAATATTGCTTTTTTAGGAATAATTTGTTCGCTAGTGTGTCCCTCTCAAAGTGTGCTTGCAACTTGTCCCATGCTCCCTTAGGACTCTCACACTCAATGATCAGATAGAGTAGTTCATCACCCACAGCAAGTACTATGTTTGAAAATGCCTTACTAGACTTCTTGACATAGTCAGCCTTAACAGCAGCATCAGCAGTATCTGTGGGCTGTTCAATACTCCCATCTACATATCCATAGAGCTCCTTAGCTATCAGTAAATGTTTTAGTTTGAACTTCCATGTTGAGTAATTCTTGCTGTTCAGCTTATCTACAGTCAACTTATCTTCCATGATGACTACTAGTGATCACTTCTTAGTCATTCATATACGTTGGCAGTCTATTGAAGCATGACCTGGGCCCATAACCTGTTGAATTTAGTTTGATTTATTCTTGTATTGACAACATGGTGTAACATAAAAAAGGGAAGAGCATTATGGGTAATTATACTAGCTAAGAAAAACAATAAAAGGAGTAGACAACTCCAACAATGCAGACACAAAGTAATAAGTACAAACACAGTAAACTACTAAAATGTATCAACAACAACAATTTTCGTGACGTCACGGACTAATCAACCAATCAAATTTATCCATCATTCGGAAAAAATTGCACCGGTGGTTGTAGACCGTCGGTGTAAATTGTTACTACCCTTTTGTGATTGGTCAATCCTTGAAATCCTTGAAACGGCCTTCTCTTTGGCTAATCAACAGGGGTCAATGAACCCTTTGGGATGTCGAAAGCCCAGAGATTACTACTCGTAAGTATGTCAGTCTACATTGTAGAAGAGCAGAATTGTCTATTAGCAGAGAACTCTGCAAACAAAGCCACCCCGCCACCCTGAGCAGATAACCCATCAAGCCTAGCTGCTTTACCACTAGACAGAGTTTTCAATATTAACTCTGGTTGTCCTCGGTGAGCTTTAGATCAAATGTGATGGAGAATATCCATCCGAGGTAAACAGTTGATGACCTATTTGAAGTATACACCCTCTTCCTGTGGAGCTTGCTATAATGTTCAACTCTGCTGTTTAATTAGGCTGATTTATAAACAACTAAAGTACCATCATTAGCATTCAGCTGGTGACATTCTGTGGCATGCACTGCGGTGTAAAAAAAGCTATCTATGAACATTTTAAGGACCTACAATCAGTGTTCTTCAAATTGCACATAACTGCCACTAAGTCCCAGAGGTGTGACAGTCTGAAATTAAAGCACCAGATGCACACCTCACCTCACCTGTCTTTCAAATTTCACCCTAACTCATATTTTTTCCCAAGTTCTCAATCACCCCATAGTACACCACAATTCGTCAATGAACTACCTCTGCCCATGAAGAGAGTTGCCCGCCCTGTGCTAAAACCATTACCATATATTGGAGTTGTCTTCTCTATGCCCATAGGACATTTTTAGTTCAAACAAACCCCTTTAACGTGGAAGAAGGACAGACAACCCCCAAAACGGCAATTTTGGTGTGCAACTCTTTTGGTGACTATTCCACCTGCCAGCATCAAGCGTGTTCCATGGAAAGGTGCCAATTACTGCTTGCCAATTACTGCTACGATCAAAAGCATTGTTTATTGTGTTGTAGTTTCCATGCATTCTTCTCTGTGACCACAATGCATTTAGTCGTGAGTCAATTGAGCAGGCTGTTGCGCACAGGAATCTGTATGGCTTGGATATTTTGCTAAGGCACCTCTACAGTCAAGGCCAACAAATAGAATACACGTGAGTTTCAGCAGCAGCTTATGGTTTAGGCTGCTGTCCATGCAAACCATGAGAAATGTATAATGTACATGTATATCACATCTATCAGTATCATTGCATATCTAAGTGTGGATGCAACATGCTTGTATTAGTCACATCACGCTTAATTAGACTGGAAATACAACAGTTACACCTTCAAAACATGTGCCTCTAGAATTCAATGCTTGCAAATTTTCTGCTATGACAACACGCTTTTCCAGTTGCAGTTTCAGCTTTTGTTTAATAGAAATTGGAGCTCTCCTGAGTTTGACAATCTGGCTAACCTGTCGAGTTATGATATGGAGCAGCTGCTATTTGAATTGGCACCAACGCCGGAGTCCACATTTGTGTATGCAACTTTTGGTGGTAAATTACTCAATGTATCATCTGAATTCAAGAGGGTATTGACTGATGTTGGTGAGTTATTGAAGTTCTTGTTACAGTGGAATTCAATATCAAGCATAATTATATGTACTGCATAAATGTATTCTTGTATGTATTACATGTATCGTAATTACATATAGTATTGCAGTGGATTTACAATACCTCCGGACTCGGCACCTAACTGGATTGTCTTGTATCATTCCCATATCAGTATATTGTAATGGTTTTTATACACTACACTATCTTTCGCTGCTGTGCTGCAACTTGTATTATTAATGGCCTACTGAACCAATAACGGCCTACTGTAGCAATAATGGATACAAGTACACAAGACAACTTTGTGGGGCTCCCAAACTATGGTAGGTAGTTTATTTGGCCTCTGCAGCAGATACAGCAATGGCAGAAAAAGGTGAGTAGATATAGCTAAACGATATGTAGTCAATTGAAGCAAGTATCTACTCAGGCAGGAACGACAAGGCTGACTCATACTGAAATATATGACAAGCATCACATTAAGATACAGGCCAAATATTGGCTTAAGAGTTAGTGATGCATAGTGTTCATATATACAGAGACTGTCTTGCAATACAT
This sequence comes from Himantozoum antarcticum, assembly GCA_027564295.1. NCBI lineage: Eukaryota > Metazoa > Bryozoa > Gymnolaemata > Cheilostomatida > Bugulidae > Himantozoum > Himantozoum antarcticum. The sequence continues at coordinate 12,342 of JAOQGN010043838.1, forward strand.
AAAGCAGAGCTAAACCCTTAAGTAGGGTAATGCCATTGCAATGTCAGTAGGTGGTATAATGTCCCCGTATTCTCAGCAACAGACAACTAGGATCTTGGCTAGATAATAGAAGACAGCACTGTATGCATCTGTTGGGTACATCTGCATCCAGTATAAATATGATACCCCTATTATCTGTGGTAGCTGTCTGTCTCACACTGGTTGGGAATATATATTTTCACTAGATACAGATGTGGCAAGATGTGGCCCACACAATCAAGTTGCAAGAATGTGGATCCATAACATATCCCGCACCATTTGGAAGTTAGGGGTCTAACCTCCCAAATAACTACTCCAGAGTTATGTTGATTTCTTGGGGCCGCGGAGCTGCGCTATTGGTACTGCATGGCGTTTCTCAGCTGCCGCTCCATGGTCCCTCAATCCCTGAATGGTTAAGGACAGGTGATGGATTTGTTCGTTGGCATGTCCCTGTGAACTAAGCAAGCCCCCATTCTGCTTCCGAACTTGTTCC
>JAOQGN010043949.1:0-12852 GCA_027564295.1 Himantozoum antarcticum
CTACACTGGTACAGTCTGCAGGCCAGGGCTGCTGGACAAAAGGAGAGTGGTAAGAATGCATCTACATAACAATATATTGAAATCAGTAAGCACTGTCATAATTTCTTTTGTGGGGAGTGCTTTCACACGCGAGAATTCAACAAACACAGTTCTAGATGAGAAAGATAGAATGCTATATAACTGTGAAATTGTACTATAAAATAAAGTAGAAGTAAATGTAATGTACTATAGAATTATGGAAAAAAATGTACTGTAGAAATAAAATGGTACTATAAAATAGTTTGTCTTGTGATAAAATGAAAGACTTATACACGTAATTGTAAGGTTTGATTCTTCTAGAAGTTATAAATATGGTTTATGATATGTATTAACTGAAACAAGCTTCAAATCGGAATTTTTGACGAATATAGATCAATTACAATATCAGTTGCCTTGGTCACAATTACTCTTACATGTAAACAGTTTAGCAATCCATGGGAACTATATGTATCACAAAATCACATAATTTTTGAACCAATTAATGTAAACGATGGAGTTGTATCCTCCTATCGCAGTAATGTAAAGGTGAGCACAACTCCCGATGTTGCAACGAAATAATGTCATTTAATAAAACAAGGCAGTCTCGTGCTTGTAACTAAAGCTAGAGGTGACCGTTGTGTGTTGTGATTAGTGGTGATTAGCTGCAGCTGCAGTGGTACGGTACCCTATTTGTCTGTGTAGGTACATGTTTATACTAGGTGTGTGTACATGTATATACTAGGTGTGTCTACATGTATACACTAGGTGTATGTACATGTATATGCTAGGTGTGTGTACATGTATATACTAGGTGTATGTACATGTATATACTAGGTGTGTGTACATGTATATACTAGGTGTATGTACATGTATATACTAGGTGTATGTACATGTATATACTAGGTGTATGCACATAGAGTATAATCCAATATGTATGAATATGTATTATACCGGTACTAGGTATGGTATATGCTATGTGTATGTTCTAGGCGGCAGCTGCAGCTATCTCTGCTCTGTGTAAAGCATTAAAAGAGACTGACACAGTAGGGGTGGTGAGGAAAGTGTACAGTGCGCGCTCTAGCCCAACCATTGGTGCTCTTATACCGGTGACTGACGCAGACAACCAGGTGAGACAGTCGTTTCCATCACTTCAGGACATTCTCATTCAGGTTTTGCGAATGCACTGACTTAACCAAAGCAATAAATTGAAGTTAGCTGCAACAAATAGACATACACAAATCATTATATTACATTAAAACTGGGTTCAAAATTTGTGAAACAGAATATTATAGGTATCAGAGTTATCAGCGGTTATAATTACCGATCCCTGGACCAAGAGACTGCAAGTGATTTCCTCTCTAGAATCGCTAGTTGTACTTACACGCTGAATATACTTACACGCTGAATATACTTACACGCTGAATATACTTATTATTCTTATTACACATATTATTTTTATGACTTTTATTATTGTTATTATTATGCTTCCATTTAGCTAGGCTTTAGTATAATTACTTTTGGCCTAACACAAATATACATTGCTATTGTGCTGCCTTGCAGTACCTGTGCTTTATTGAGCTGCCGTTTATGGAAGACATGAGGGAGCTGGAGTTTCCATCTCTCCTCACAGAACCACAAGATGGTGGATCTACATCTAAGAATGCACCCACTCAGCAACAACTGGATGCTGTTGATGGCCTGATAGATGCTCTGGATATGTCAGCACAGCCAGAGTAAGTATCAATGAGGCAACTAATGGGGACTCGACCACTTTAGGTAAAATAAAATTTGCATGGCATAATTAACAGAAGTTGTCCTCTTGCTTTGACACTTGCTTTGACACTTGCTTTGACACTTGCTTTGACACTTGCTTTGACACTTGCTTTGACACTTGCTTTGACAGAATTCTTCTTTGCTTTTTTTTCTGGAGTTACCCTTTTTATCCCAATACAGCACAACTCCAGCATGATAATAATTGTGTCTTATTGCACCTCGCTCAACTGATGTTTATTGTGTCTCAATTGCAGTCTTTCTAGTCAGCGAAAGGCTGACTTGAATTGTTGAGGATCTTGTGTTTCATTTTTAGGACTGAACTGCAGGTTGGGTTCATAGAAAATTATGGTTACGAGGTGTTTGGTTAGGAGAGGTCTGGCTGGATGATGAAAGGGAATGTTATCTCATCATGCGATGTTATCCATGATGAGAATGTGGCATATACATGTATTTATATGTAGTTCTTATTTTTGAGCATTGATTATGTGAGGATTTTACTCAGTTTGCAGTTGTACATGTAAGTCATGTACAATTGCATAGTATTATAAGGTTTTGAATTAAGTGCATTTTTTCTTTGTAGGGATGCTGAATCACTTGAGCCTAGTAAAATACCCAATCCCACACTTCAGCGTCTCTACCAGGTCAGTGAAACCAGACTCTACACTATTATGAGTCTTTGTCTGTGGTAATTTGTATTACATATATCACACCCAGCAAGTTTTGCTTCGCTAGAGGAGCATGTATCCATTATAAATTGTAAAATCATTTCTTGTCTGTTGAACTAATCATATTGAACACAATAGCAGGACCAATGTGCTGTGACATTCAAAGTTCGAAAAGGCTTTGAATGTCACAGCACATTCACCAGGGTCCAGGCTTTATGTTCACCTGGACCCTGGTGAACATAAAGCCAAATTAATCATCCAATAATTCTATAATAATGTTATATGTACATGTATGTATGTATACCATCATACATGTATTATCATAATTATTTGTTGAACAAGGCAGTTGCTGTTCTCGTGCAATAGTGTAAACATAGCATCATATTATATTATATGTCGTATATAGCATATAATTTATAACATATAACATGTCTTGTGCATGGATAGCACTCATTTGACTATAATATTAAGGTTCTAGCAGCACGAGCGGTAGATGAGACCTGCACTATACCTGACCCCTCCCCTGTTATATCCAACATTGTTAACAATGCAATCTACAGCTCTCGTTGGATTGGAGCTGATGAGGAACAGTTCTCTAAGCTGTTTAAACTGGAGAAAGCTGCAAAGTCGACGAAGAAGGACGCCGCAAATATATATAAAGACAGGTTGGTATCTGACTGAAGATGTCACCCATTGTAACTACACTTGGCTAAGTAATTAATTTCAGTCAATTCACGGAGCAATCAACCCAATTCAGTGAATTCAATTTCAGTCAATTCAATTTCTGACATCGTTTACCAGTATTATACTAGTAATAAATAATGTATCTATTGTTACCTCAAATGGTGGGTGAACTGTTATTGATAGTAAAGTCTTGATAAGACTTAGCTATCAATAACTTTCAAATTTATTGGAAGTGATTGCAAGGTCGCAAGGTCAAGTCAAGGCATTGCAACAATTTGTGAGGGTTGCATTTTGTATTATTTTACAGATCCTTGTTATCAATGCTGATTGTTGATGCCAATGTTACAGTAACGATAACTTAGAATGTTATGCTATTGGAATGCTAATATGCTGTAGTAATGTTGATGTGAATGTAGCTATGTAGTAATGTTTGGTAGAAATGTGGCAGTGTATGTACTACGTAGTAATGTCGCTGGGAATGTTAATATTGCAGTAATGTTGCTGTAAATGCTGGAGCAACTACAGATGAGCTAGGAAGTGGTGAGCCGGCAGATACTACCAAACTAAGAGGCTTGGACCATGACAGTATAACTGAGGTATGCTATCAAATATATAAATACAACGTTAATGATGCATTTCCTTGCTGATAACTGAAAAGTCTTCCAAAGTTTTAAGGTCTCCAAGGCTAATTAGTAGTTGTATATAGTATACGGCATGCAGAAGCACATGGTCATATGAAGTGGGAAAACCTGGTTCATCGGTCAGTCATCGTTGCTTTGCGACTGACTGCGTAAGAAATAGTAGTAGTTATAAATCGAGCTGATTTCTAAAAATATCAAAGCACCCTTATTTTTTGTTGATGCTTCGAAACTGTTGTTATTGAATGTTATATGCATGATACTGATATACTGTAGTCTAAAGCAACAGCTCTATCCATAGCCACTCGCTATATACTATATCCATTTTGGTGAAGGAAACAGAAATATCCACCCACTCATTGTTTATTGGGAATTGTAGCCACCACCGAACTGTTAAGTTAGTTTATATTTATGCATGATATGTATGATATGTTTATTTTGGATATTTATAAAAACTAAACAGCTTATTTTTTAACATTAAAATGTTAAAAAATAATCTGGGCAAATTAAAATATTATAACAGGAATATTAATTGTGAGTGCAACTGTAAGCCTTTGATTTTCACAGGAATAATTGTTCTATCTTACTGTCTGTGAGCGTTCATGCAGATGTTGTGCACAATCAATAATTCAGTGTTGATGTTGAAACTCGTCATTTGACGTAGCACAAGTGAGGGCTGTAGACAATCAAATGCCTTTGAGAAATGTAGGCGTAAGATCTGTACACGTGATACGGCTTTGGCTATTTGTGCTTCGGAATGCTATCTATGAGTATCAGTTGGATTGACGTGGAATGCGTAAGCATGTTGATTTTTATGTCCCCTCCTATTGGTGGTATGTCCGCTCCTATTGGTGGTATGTCGCAATTGGTTAATTACAGTGTATAACTTTTTCGGCTATTTTGGAGATGTGGCAAAGAAGTAATTTATCAAGTTTGTTAATTAAGACTGCTGAATCACTATTCTAGTTGCTAGTGAATCACCTAAATTAATGATAAACTAGTTTAGGGAAGTGGAGGCTACTAAGCAGTAAATGTCAACGCAATATCTTGCTATTAGGGGAACAATGCATGACAAGAATATTGGCATTTAAATATCAATTATATTCAATGACGAGTCAAAGTTACGATCATCATAGAACGCATCTATTTTTCCATTTTTCCAGCAGTCTTTCCATATCATCTGTCCTATTTGCAGATTAGGACAATTGATCCTGTTGGAGATTTCCGCGCTATGCTGAAGCAACCCAGGCTGGTAGTCAAAGGTAAGGAGTTTGTGCATCATTGTCTGTTACCATTATTTAAATGTATGTCGTATTAACAAGCACTATTAGTTAGAAGGTATCCAGTAAATGTAGATAATTGTTGGCCTGATCATGCAATGACTACTTGTTATGGTGACAGGTAGCCTGTCCTGCCGAGCTTTGTCAAATGCGGAGTTGCCGCCACGACGAGTCCGGGCCATGAGAAACAAACAAATAACTCTCTAATTCACCACTCTTTAATCTTCAACACTCTCTAATTCGTCCACTCTAATTAGGTAACTACCTTTTTAGATACTATGCGAAAACAACTCAGAATTCAGCAAATGTAATATAGAAGCAGCTCTGTTATGTGTTTCAACAGTCAAGGACAGTTGTCTCGGTTCAATATAAAAATTGTAAGTCCCGTATCTGAGGCTCTGTGGCAGCAGTTGCAGTGAGAAGAAAACTTCTCTAGTGTCCTGCCAGATGAATGTGACAAATCCTTCTCACTACTAAACAAATAGAGCTGGTGATGCAATTGATCTCATTTCACTTTGCCCATTGGAGTGATTATACTTGCAGCATATACTGGGATGACAGAACGTATATTACAGTTTGTTACGGAATCAGTTGGTGACTCGTTATATGGTAAAGCTCTCCAATGTCTCAAAGAACTTAGGGCTGAGGCCTTAAGGGAAGATGATAAGGTGTGTGTTACTGTCTGTTGTCATTGCTCTATTCAGTCGTTTACAAATTTTGCAAGGAGACAATCGTGATTGGAGCTTCTAACTTCTTACTTCAATGTGTCTTTTGTCAGTGGAATTGCAATTCATAGTTTATACCTTGTCACGGTAATGTCTTGTTTTGTAAATGGGCAAGGCCGCAAAAATATTGGAATTCAGGTTTCCACAATTTGGGGTTACATACACTTTCATTATTTGTATGCACTGTTTTATACCGTCAGCCCAGATTATAACATTTATGCCGTCAGTATTTTATTGAATCAAAATTAATTATGTAATAATCTTTGTTGCTATATATAGGAGATCTTAAAAACTGTCAACGAATTCCTACAGACTATGAAGTCACAATTGACGACCAAAGGACCTGAGGCATTCTGGAAACTTGTTGTTCAAGGTAGTGGATTATTTTATCATTTACTTGACAAGACCATGTATACAAATCGCTTATGGATGAAATGAGAGGATTTATATTGAGCATATATTTCAAGGAAATGCTTTTATTTGGTATTGATATTCTATATGGTATTTTGCATATCTGCTCTTGGCTCCAGGGAGTAGGGATGGTGAAGTGGTTAAGGCCGTGGCACCTCATTAGTGTGGTCCTGGATTCGATTCACGCTGCAGTCCAATTTTTTTATTTATCTGCTAAGAAACCTTGGGCAAGATTCTTCACCTTGAAATTGCTCCCCATGTTCTGACCAGCAGGTAACATACTGAAGCACTACGAGTAATATTCATATAATGACCTTAGGTGAATTGGATGCAATTGAAGAAGGCTTTATACGTTTCCTATAATAATCAATTGTATTTATCGTTTCTCAAGTCCAATGCAAAACTTCTGGTATAAGTCGAATTAAGCAGCTCAAAAATGTCTCGTGATCATATGTTTGCCGTTCAGATGAGATATCACTAATAGACAGCAGCGAGACTTCCAACAGTGAGGTTAGTCCTGCTGAAAAAGTCACCTACCTCATTGTAACACAAGACAATCAGAGCAATCCAGCACCTGCACCAATGGAGGATGATGACGATATGGTTAGTGGCTTTTAAATTGTTTTATCTGGTCATTCTAAAGTTTAAGTGAAAGTTCAGGATGCCATGATATCAAATCTGATCTTGAGAATCAGTTTAGCTGCAACTTCAAGACACCCTAGTTTCATAACTATGGATCACTCATAGCAAGGAGTAGTCTGCTCAACGGTTTGGTACAGGGAGATGAGAATCCTAGTTGTACCCTACTAAAATATACTGTAATGCCAGCATACTAAATATTATAAACCTTCAGTTTAGTAGGGCCAATTAGGGTTGTCTTCTCTTTATACCACACCGTTGAGCAGACTACTCCTTGCTATGAGTGATCCATACAAGGCTAGGTTGCCTTGAAATTGCAGTTAAAGGGACTGTTCACATTTGAGACTATCTGGTGCATTATTGCCATTACTGTGTTCATGCTAGAATAAATTTGCCACCATATAGTGGTCAATTAATGTCTCAGCTGTCGTTTGATCCCTCATTTGTTAGGATTGGACCACAGGTAAGCTCACAGTATTAGAATTTGTAAGGCATGTTTTCACCAGTTTTCGACAACAATTGGAGAAGATGTCTCCTTCCGGCAATAATGCGTTGTTTTCTACAATCAGGAAACCACAAAACGTCAGCAAATTGACCTTATTATATATAGGGCAAATTTTGGTTCGCGGAAATTGGAACCAAGATGTGGCGTATGCCTGTATGTGTAAACACTATATAGGAAAAACTGGGGTGTCGCTATTTCCCAATTTTATTGCCGCAAGGAGACAACTTCTCAAAGTTTTGACCAAAATTGCTGAAAACATCCCTTACAAATGTCAATACTGTGAGCTTACCTGTGGTCCAATCCTAACAATGAGGTATCAAACGACAGCTGAGACATGGGGAAATAAATTTGCCACACTATATGGTGGCAAATTTATTCTAGCAAGAACACAGTACTGGCCATAATGCACCAGATATAGTCTCAAATGTGAACAGCCTCTTTAAACTTGGAAATGTTGACTTGAAATGTTTCATGCAGCCACAAGACTACTTCTTTTATATAAGACTGGTGCAGTGAGACAAAATAATTGCAAATATCTGGGCTGAATTTTGAGAACGAAGAGTAAACCGATAACATTGAATTTACCACACTCTTCACTCATTGGATGAAATGATCAGTAGCTGTGGTTTCAGGACTATTTTTTACACATGCACTACATTTAATGACAACTAGTTGAATCTACTCCATGTAACCGCCTAAATTACAAAAACTATCCATTTCTTAGTGCATTCACAGATTACCAATTTACACATTTGGTTAGATGCACAATAATGCACGTACAATGTTTTTTTATGTTGTAGCTGGATATGATATGAGGACATCTAAAGAAGAATCTACATTTGTACACTCGCTATAGATTCTATAAATGATGTATTTCTGATTTTTTACTTCTATCTTCACTTCTATTCATTGTATATTCATGAATTTCGATATTAAATTTGAATAAATATCTTGATTTTATTAAATATTCCATAATCACAAGAATTATGAATAGATGTCACCAACACTATACAAAACATGAGTACCGATATCGATATCATATACTGTGTAATCAACAGCCAGTATTGATTACCGATATACACACCATAAATACGAGGTCATCATTTTTTAAATAAACACGCCGGGTCTCCATAATAACATTATTTTACCTATACAACAAACATTATTTTACAGTTGCAATTTGCACTATGCGTTATTAAATTGGAAATACTATAAATTGCAGTCGGAAGTTCTCAATTATTGTCTTTCTTTTGCTGGTCCTGGTTTTCTGTTGACTCGCTACTAGACTCGCTGCTTGATTCTTTGTTACTTGACCCACTGTTAGATTCTCGATCAGCTGCCATCTATAAGTATACCATGAAGTCTAGGGTTAGCTAGGGTACATAGGAACAGTATCATGGTATGTGCAAGTATACAATGTAGCAAGATGAGAACTATCTCATGACATTCCATCAAGAATGATCCAGTATGAAATACTATAATTACATGTATATGAACAATGGACTGATGAAAAATGATGCAATAATTATAACAAACTGCAGTAGATAAGATACATTTGTATAACACAAGTTTCTGATGCTTGAATGATGCAATAACAAGAGTGGTAGAGAGAGTAACTCCCAATTTAACTTGGTAAAGACTAGAAATACCTTTTTGTATGCAATTTCAAAAAGTTTGAGCGAATCTTTCTGGAATTCACCAGATGCTGTTTTGATTTCTTCGGGTGTGTGTTTATCTTGGTTAGCAAGCATTTCTTTGAGTTTAGTTAGCTCATCTTTCAACTTGTTATACTGCAAAAGAATAATCAGTAGTTACATGTGTACTGGCAATCGGGTGTGACCATAATATAATGATTTACGTTCAACATACATTATGAACATTGTATGTTGCTACGGATCAATTATGAGATTGTACCGTAGCAACCGTATTTTATAAAACTTGTTACAACCTATGATGCCGGAATGACTCTAAAACAGAACTTAATGGTGTGAAATGACATGCTAAAAATCCAGTTTACATTTATATTGGAGAGAAGTTGGTTACATGGCGCATAACCCGGGCTATTCAGTTTTTGGACACTTATTTAGGACATCATTACTTTGCCAAATCGGTGTAGCAGATATATTCATATTGTAATAACATCAATGATGAATGACATCTGATAGATGCTGACCTCATCATCAGGTAGTTGTGTTCTGAACTCCTCCATCTTGCTCTCTGTGTCATGCATCATGCTCTCTGTTTGGTTTACTGTTTCCACCATATCCTTCCTCTTTGTGTCTTCAGCTGCATATTTTTCTGCATTCTTTATCATGTTCTCAATGTCGTCCTTGCTAAGTCCACCAGAAGACTGGATTACGACTACAAGTGAATAAGCATCACATTAGTGCTACCCAATACTATCATCTACCCAATAGCTATCCAGTGCTATATAGTGCTGGATACAAGACACTACACAAACATGAATGAATAATCATGCAGAAGGTAACTCAGATTTTACCTATAATCTAGCTATACACTAGCATTACAACCAATTATCATGAATTCAACTCTCTAGTTTCGTTATACATAAAAATCAGTTTATTTTTGCAAACGCTCGAGTCTTGACAAGTATTATTATTATTGCAGCATAACTCACTTTGTTGTTCTTTTCCTGTTCCCTTATCTCTGGCTGATACATTGACAATACCGTTAGCATCTATATCAAATGTGACCTCAACCTGAGGAATACCTCTGGGTGCTGGTGGAATGCCAACCTATCAATATACGACAATATCAATGTGTTACAAACAAGATAGACAAAGTGCCCATTGAATGGTATAGAAATGTGTAAGATTGTGGTATATTCCACCGATATTAAAGGTTCAGCAACTGAAAATAAACGAAGAGATCCGTCATCACCAATACAAAAGGGAAATACAGCTGGAATAATGAAACAGCAAGTATGATAAAAGTAGAAAATGCACATCAAAGCTATTGCAGACAGACAGTCGAGTACTGAAATTGTTCCATACTGGACATTCGAGCTCCTCTTGGCAAGCTGTAGTAAATATGACATATATTCTAGTAAATATTGCATACCAATTGGAATTGTCCTAGCATCTTGTTATCAGCTGCCATCTCACGTTCTCCTTGCATCACTTTGATCTCTACTTGCGTTTGACCATCAGCAGCTGTGGAAAACACCTAAACACATCGGATGAGGCAACATTAGTTTATTATGCAGTGGGAAACACAAATGTCACAGAAAGAACATGCTAATTTGTTTAGTTTTAATTTGATGGTTTTTGGAAATGGGTTTTTATTGCATTTGATACAATAACCAAGTAGTATAGTTATAGGTCCAATGCTACCGTGTACAAATGACCAAGTATTACAGTTATAGGGTCCAATGTAACTGTGTACAACTGAATCTTTTTGGTCAGGATCAGCATCCAATAGCAAATTCGTCCGGCAGTGGATACTTCTAAGTAGCAGCCCTCACTGAGTGCTAATGATCAAGAATGAGAATGTAGTTTGATGTTTGACCCAAGTCACCAAACTAGACTGTGCGAGCAGGCCAACGGTGATACTGCAGCATGCCAGACAACCCTTTACCTGCCAGCAACTTTGGGGCTCCGAATGAAATCCAAAGTTTCCAAAAAACTTATTTTTATTGTATGAAATTTTGTACAAGTTGGGTTATTATCAATGAATTGAGAATAAAATACAATATGAAACTATGAGTTGTCATTTCCAAATAGTTAGATGCATGCACGAGTTCCTGCAGCGCACTTTGACGTCACGATTGAAAACATCCATTATGTCGGCTAATTGCGTTGGTGCGCGATTTCTCAAAGGTCGGCATTATTAACTTTACACTCAGTGTGAAAAGACGGAATTAACATTTTTAATTAAAAACGTTTTTTTAGTGCTATGTGACAGCATAGGGTGATATCGCCATCAACCAATATATTTTTGAAAAGCTCTAAGAAGCAGCTTTCTCCTGATACGTAATATAAGCACTTTTGGTATGATCAGACTGTTTAACTTTAAATTAACTTAAAATTCAAGGATTTACACTAATCCCTAATCCCCATATTGTTCTTGGGCACTATAGAGTGCCAAATATGTTCAAGCTATATAGTCGCATGTGGTTGATGGGTAGACAATGATAGGATAGGGATTAATTCACTCTCCAAGTAGTAATTTGCAAACGAAAATGGGATTGAAAACTGGAGTCTTTGATCAGCCATAGCACCCATTGCATGGCTACTAGACATTTGAAGCTATAGATTCTAATATAACAGGGCCTGGGCTTTCCAATGACCACAAGAACAAGTCTGCATCTTGAGTACTTGAGCTGTTAGGACTGAGTTAGTCTTGGGCGACTGTAGTCTCCTGTGGCAGGAAAGGGGTTAAACAGTGACAACATGCAGCTAACCTGGCTCTTTTTTGTTGGAATGGTAGTATTCCTAGTGATTAGCTTGGTGAATACACCACCTAGTGTCTCAATACCAAGGGATAGAGGGGTTACATCCAGCAATAGAACATCTGTGACATCTCCAGCCAGTACTCCACCCTGAATAGCAGCCCCTATAGCTACTGCTTCATCGGGATTGACAGACTTGCTGGGACTTCTACCAAATACCTCCTGCACTACTTGTTGTACCTACAAACACAGCAACAGAAGAACATGCTAGAACTGTATAATAGATTCAGTAGAGCAAGGTCAAAAGCATGTATTAAATTAATTTCATAAAATAGCAAAACACTCTACTTGGGCGCCAACAAGTTTCTCAAAATAAGGAACACAGGAAGTATCCATGTGACCATCTATATTCCATTAAGACTAGCTGTAAGACTCGACCGTGGCTTGTTTCAATTTGAATAGTAGACTTTAAATTATTAGAGGATTTGAAAATTTGAAGTTGTTCCGTCATTGTCGATTGTTCATGTCAAAGCCAACAAACACAAGTTAGAAGACGGCAATTACCGGCTTTTGAGTGGCACCACAAGATGCTCATTGTTTGAAGCTGTCTGCCCCTACATCACCTCAAAAGTCGATGCATTGCTGTTTCCATGGATGGCACTGATAATGTATATCAGTGCCATCCATGTCACTAGATGTTACTGGATATAAGCTTTCATCCAGTAGATCACTGGATGAAAGCTTGTATTACTCCGTATTACTTACTTTTGGCATTCGGCTCATTCCTCCGACAAGTAGCACCTCACCTATATCACCCTTTGACAGCTCAGCATCTTGCATTGCTTTGTGGCAGGGTGCAATAGTTCTCTTTATTAATGAGTCTACCAGGGATTCAAACTTGGACCGTGACAGCTTCAGACTCATGTGTTTGGGACCATTGGCATCCATAGTCAAGTATGGCAAGTTGATATCAGTCTGCAAATGGTTAATGTAATAACAATGTAACATCAAGTGATACAGCAATGTTGCTTAAAGGACACCTTCCACACTAATAAAACTTTTGATATTATAAAGCTTCATATGTTTTCTCTGCATTCTGCAAG
>JAOQGN010044060.1:0-12850 GCA_027564295.1 Himantozoum antarcticum
CTGTGCATTGCGTGAACCCACTGTGCATTGCGTGAACCCACTGTGCATTGCGTGAACCCACTGTGCATTGCGTGAACCCACTGTGCATTGCGTGAACTCACTGTGCATTGCGTGATATTAATATTAGTTTGATTGGCAAGGAGTCAAAACCTTTTACAGAACAAAACCTTCCAGGCCGTAAGTGAGACTCGACCCCACGTCTTTGCAGTTAACTTGCGTCATTGCTGTAAGACCAGAATGGCAAGCAAGCTACCGACGTGACTAGAGCTCCACTGCCTCATTTTGTACAGTCCTCCTCGGTTAATAATACAGTTTATTTGGTAGAGTAGACATTGTCTAGGCACAATTAATGTATGTATATGCATGAGTACTACAATATCTTATGGAAAAGTGTTAAATAATAATAATAGTAATAGAGTTTGTGTCTCAGCATCACTAGCAACAATCCAAATCACTCATCATAGCAAATGTAAACCTTGCACTCCACGCATTAAGATGTATCTCACTAAACTTAAGGCTGTATCTCACTAAACTAAAAGCTGTATCTCACTAAACTAAAAGGTTTCACTAAACTAAAGGCTGTATCTCACTAAGCTAAAGGCTGTATCACATTCTAACTGGTTTTCTATTGATACAACTCAAATTCTACATTTTATGGATTATTAAATCAACAAACCGCAATATTGGCATTGCATGTCACACACTGCTATTTGTTGACATCTGCATGATTCTTGATACAATTAGAGGTCACACGTGTAGCAATGCTAGCTCAGTCTAATGTCTAGTAGTGAGGGGTGGTAAGGGCCCTTTCCACATTGGGTACAGAAGCTGAGGGAGGCTATATCTGCACGCTTCACATCTCATGTGACCCATAAGTGTTTATCAAATCAATTCCTACTAATTAGCTCATAATTGCATGATGAGACCATTATCACCCAGAGCTGATTATCAATTGGAGAAGTTTGCCTGGCTAATTATGTGTGAAATATGGCCCTGAGGGCTCCAGTCATCACATCAATGGGAGCAGAGACTGCCAACTACAATACAAACAGTAGTAACAGCAGCAGCAATCATCTCTTATGCTATAATTAGATTAACCCTCAGCATCACAGTTTCACAAAATCAACCTGGTCAATCAAGTCTTTTGGCTTCTGGAGTTAGAAATGCACATTATTATCTCTCGACGATGTAATAATATATTAGCCTAAGTCCTATGCTACACTTTTAGTGCCTCAGTGCCTTTAGTGCCTCATTGTATTTCACATCATCTTCCAGGGCAACGAAGCTAATGCTAAGCTATAGTGAATGCTTCGTTATATTGTATATAGTCGTAATAATAATAATAATAATAATAATGAAATTCATTTATAAAATGCTTGATATAATTTCAAAAATCATTGCTAAGTGTAAAACAAGAAATATAAAACTGGCAATTCGCTAAAATAATACACCATTGTTGTGCAAGATAGTCACTAATAATGGAAAGGGCAAATTTTATAGCTAGTGTAGCTAAATTAGAATGTGAGTGTCTTAGCCCTGCCTCTATAGCCAGGAGAGGGCATGGTTGTTTGGCGTACACCACAACCCACCAAAAATTAGAAATGGTACTATCTGCAGAAAACTACAAGATCTATATGTGATGCTTCACCTCTTCTATTCCCCATCTATTGGCGGTGGTGAATGGGAGGAGATAAACCCATGTAATCATCTCATTACTGAAAGCAACATGACTTAATTTGGCTCAATTTCAGATACTGGAATTTTATTAAAGAAATGCAGCAGAGACTAGACACCTAGCTACAAGGCAATCAATGATTATGAAACACGCATCATAATTTAAAAGTTTTCAATCAATTTAGTAATTTTAAATTAAAGCGATAATATTGCTTAGCACGCAGAGAAGCCTGAATTTGTCTCCTGATATTGATGAATGTCTGTCTGTCTCTCAGCTTGCTGTGAACTCTTCTCTCTTCATTAATTTGAGATAAAAATAATAATTATTGAAGTATTAGAATTGATGCCCTGACGCCCAATTAGTCTAACATCAAAGACAGATAGCTAGTCTGGCTTGTTGTGCTAGAGGTGAGGGTGTCAGCAGCACCGGCACTGCCCAGCCTCTCCGTATATATTACAAGCAGATCTCACACTACGTAATTATTCTATGTGGAAAGGTTATAATTGTTTCTCAATCTGTCACTTGACATGCCCTGTCAGTTTAATCAGTGAATGTGACACCCTATCTAAGGTGGTGTGGCATCTTATATAGATCGTATTGATTGAGTTTGACATTTACTGTATTATCATTATCAGCGGCTACTCATAACCTGAGATAAATAAAAAGTGGGTGTAGTGTAAGCGTGGGGTTACACCCCCCACCCCACCATTTATAGACTTATCACGCTGATGAGAGGCTATTAATAAGAGTAGGCTTACATACCCCTCCGCGGTTATGAGTCTACCAATTTGATGACGGGAATATCTCACCGTGTGGCATGAGAACAAGTTCAATGCGTTTCTTAATCGAAATTGAGAAATGAAAAAAAGGGTGGGGTGGTATAGCGAAAGCCCACTCTACTCCTGCTCTATATGCGTCTGCTAGAACCATTAGCAAATGGTGACTGTAGCTTAATAGACTATTAGCCTATTTGACTATTAGACCAAATTAAGCTTGTAGCAGTTCAACAAATAATATTATATTATAATATTATATGATGATATTATATGATGATATTATATGATGATATTATATGATGATATTATATGATGATATTATATGATGATGTTATTTGATGATATTATATTATAATATTATATGATGATAAATGACAATTATAAATAATAATAACGATATTATAAAAAAAATTTATTGTTTATTTTCGGAAGTACCAATTTTTTGCTGATCAGACAATTTTGAATGCATTGACACGATTCCACAAAAGCATCAATAATAATTGTTGAATATTTTAATTGGTATGTCAATGCCAATTATTAGTATTATCAGCCTAAGGGGGATTTCTTTGTTAGCGACTGTAAAACCGTTGAGATCAAGTGATTCCGACTTTTTTATCAGTACAATAAAAAATATATTATGGAATCGCTTGGCTTTTCACGATGATGAACTGATGTCATTCATTTAATTTATTGCAGTCATTAGCTCAGGATCACTGCTGACTGACCCCAGAATAATAGTCAAAGATATTCCAATCACTACTTTTAATTATCAATATTATTAATAATAATAACTTAATATAATAACTAATTATCAATATTCAATATTTAGCTTGGAGAATTACATCTCAATTCTGTATCTCAAAGACACTCTATATATCATATTTTAGAAAAAAGTGTCCTTGAGCTCTAAATAATCATGTGAGTGGCTACTTGATAAAAAAAAGTATGATACTTATTATACAGAGAGGCTATTGAATAATTGATTTCAGTAAAGTGTATTTAATAGGTGGATTCGTGACCTAGTTCGCCGAACCTAAAAATAATATTTTTATTATTATATACATGTAGGCCTATATAATAACATAATATAAAAAAATAATAAAAATGTTATTTTTAGGTTCGGCGAACTAGGTCGCGAATCTACCTAATATAATTACATGTGTATTTAATAATATATATATATATTTGATATTTTAATATAAGCAATGCACTGTACAATACAAAAGAATATAATTTGGAGCATAGGATATCATTTATAATGATGATGCAGCAGGACTGCAGGAGGCTTTGTACTTTCTGAAATGTTGTGAGGTGTCATAGCAATTTCCAGGAAAAACATTTCCTCAAAATCAGCATATTTTGTAGTATACAATGCAAGGCATGCAAATATTTGAATATCCCCTTAATGGATATTGTGGATATTGATAATACATGTATTAGAGTCAGCACTGAGAACTCAGCTGTCACGAAAGTGTAGAGCAACATCTTGTGACAAACTCCTCCAATCTACAAAATAATCTAAAACTTTATTAAAATTGAGCTGGTGCGCTTTCACCAACGGAGTGTTATGCTTCATCTCTCATACAAGCAGCAAACTCTAGGGCCTAACTTTGTTATGTCATGTTATGTTTATTTTTAAGGCATGCCATGCGAAAAGCACGAAATTATTAACTTTCAATGCTTCCTGTCAAAATAGGGGGCAAAATGTGGGTGACCACGCTTTTTGTTAAGCCTGGACAGGCTTTCAAATGATGAACGAGGAGGAGGCTCTCTCGCTCACCACAAATAGCCCCACTTTGCTACTTTTCAAAGGCTTCCAGTGACGGACGAGGAAGAGGCTCTCTCGCTCACCACAAATAGCCTCACTTTGCTACTTTTCAAATTAAAAGATGCTCCCATGCTTAGGCTTAGTCAGCATTGCCATCAAATATAAAACAACAACATTGGCAGCGCATTTGCCGCGCATTGGCAGCGCATTGGCAGCCTATGCTGGTCAGTGGTTATAATTAGCAGCAACAGGGGAACAATATTATACCCAGGGCAGGTTGATAGGTATAATAGGCTAAGCTAACACCCATCTACTCCTCGGAGACTATTTACCGAATGGTCCAGATGTCTTATCAGTCAATGTAAGCTATATTAGGAAGTGTAGGTCGTTTATAGTAGAAACTTATCCTGCAAATATTAAACAATACATGACTGTCTCAGACTACTACAGTGTTAGCGTAGCACTATACCAAGGCGATACTACAGGGCTACCACATCGGTACGACTAGCACAGCGCTAGTGCTGGCGTGGTGCACGTTGCTAGCACACAAAACTAATGCCTGTTTCTCTGATTTGTATCGTTCACTTTGTTTATACAGTAAATGTTAGTTCCAACAAGCTTGATTTGACATTTTGGTCAAATTTTCCCACACTAAGAATTTGTGGACAAGTTGCTCCATGTTCTGTTCAACAGGTGGACAAGTTGCTCCATGTTCTGTTCAACAGGCGAAATGCCAGAGGCCTGGTGGGTCTCCGTTGACGAGTTCATCCATTGGATTGTACAGCCGAAGACAAAACAAAACAAACTAAAACGGGTTTAAAAAAATTATAAATATTTACTCACGAGTATAAAAAAAAAGCACGGACGGGAGTGTTATTGTTAGAAATATTTCTTTCTGACAAAAATAATTTCCATCAAATTCAAGAGATAAATTTTTTTAATTAATTTTAAATTAAATTAATATAATAATTCCCTATAATAATCTGATAATTCAAATTTTTTATTTAACTTTAGATTAAATAATTTTAATTATTTTTCGCACGATACCCCCAATTATACATATCAAATTATCTTGTACAAAACAATTTTCGCCTAAGAAGATCTTTACAAGGATATTAATGTTTTGCACAATTATAATAATTCATTTGCTATTATTACTTGGAGCAGAAAGGCGTGGTGACAATAATGTGTGGCCTTTAACAATTATGGGAGTGCAAAGCGAAGGTGTTGGATGCTATGTATGTATGTATCATGGGTATCATGCTTACCTCTTTGTTTCTGATTGTTAAATATACAGTCTCAGATTTTTAATAAATCATTCGGCATCAAATTTCTTTACTTTTGAAATATAATTGAAGGCAGATGACTCATTTGTCATGCTGGGCCACACGCAATTGCTGTCATTAGATACCAAAGGCACACTTCCATAAGATCTCCTCTGCAAGCTCTGCACAAGCATCTAGCAATGAATTATGGGTAAATCAAACAGGTGTTGGCACTAAATCATGTAAGCCGAATCGGAGCTGTCCTGCTTTCCCGCCTCCAATTTTACAAGCACAGGCTAACCCTCTAACTTGCAAGCATAAAAATGATAGCCTAAATTGTTAGACCCCATCAAGGCAGAGATGGGCTGGTCAAAGAGGTTGCGCAAGCAGATATGAATTGTGAAATGGGCTCACTTACGTCCTCAAATGTATGAGGGCGCTCAGTGACTAGGATTTGCCGGAGGTGATATAAACCTTCTATTTGTAGGGCTATTTATTTTTACAGCTCGCAGGCTATATCTTGGAATGATTGTCAAAGAAATGCAAATGTCACGTACTAAAAGTTCAGAAGGAGAAGCTAATTAATTTCTGCATTGCAAGTTCAAGTTCCTCAGCCTCATTCAACAGTAGAAATGCAAAGTCACTGTTTGAATCCAGATAATTCTAATTTGAAACTGTCTATTTAGTCAAATTCCCCGAGGGGATCACTTTATCCCTAACTTCTATGAATATTCCTTAGCATCACAGATGTGTCAAATATAATGATTTGAACTTTTGAATTAATATTTAAACAAATTCAATAAATTATCTCAACTCTGTTCATCTTGTTGTATATAAAGATTAGGGTGGTGTTTGCTTTGAGGGTGCCAAGTGTTTATGTGTGAATAGATTAGTGTACCAAGCGTTACTTGTTACAGTACAAGTAGTACTTGAACACCACTTGAGAGCTACTCAAGGTAGGATTAAGTACATGAGGTCTTCTATATAATGTGTTGCATACTGAAGTAGCTATGTATAGAATGGACATCATAGAGTGAGTGGTGGCAGAGAAGGTTGGAGTGGAGAGATCAAATGTTATTAAATATAGACACATGCAGGTTTGATGACTCAGGTGATTTGAGAGAGCAAACACTGAACAAAGGGTTACACTATATATCAAAGATGTGCAAATATGTGCAAATATGCAAAACAGTATAGATATATCGGCAAAATTATTTTTTAGTTTAGTCGGCACTCCTCAGACTAAGTTGCACATTGCTGGTTTAGCACAATAAAACTCCAAAACCCCTGATAGAAGTCTACATCAAGGTGACCGAACTGAAAAGGAATTGTACCAAAATGCAAATGTGACATCATGCAAAACCCCATCTTGGCCTTATTAATGCTGTAACATAATGCTGTAACTCTAATGCTGTAACATAATCCTGTACATATTTTTCTATATCTTTTATTGGCTTAAATATTTATACTATCACCATAATATCATTATTATACAGTACGTTTCCCCAAAAACGCAGACATTTAGCTTAGAGTAATCCAAGGATTAAGTTTCAGGTTGAGGAAAGGATTTGCATTATTTATTGTTATAATGAAAACAAATCCGGTCACTTAAACTATTTTTTATTGATAGATAATTTATTGCCACACAGAAATGCTAAGCATTATATTAATGTGTGCATACAATTAGCCTATTAAAATCACAAAATTTTCATAACATGGATTTCGTAATAGTATAAAAACTGCCTGTATCCAACGTAATTATCATGGCATTAAGCCAGGAAACAAGAGATTTAAACAGAGATGTAGGCCTACATACTAGAAGCTAAAAATGACATTGAATTAGGAATGTTTTAAATTTCTAAGTTTTGTGTTTAGGAGGATAAAATATAATCCATTTGAGTCTGTGTTTTTCGTCCGGTTAATATAATTAATTTGTTGATTTGATGCTGGCTGGTTGAAAATGCTTTGTCAGTTAAAAAAGCTCTAAATAATCTGATATGGACACTAATAATAAAAATAAGTAATAAATAATTACTAATAAATAATAATAGAACTAATCTAGTATGTACACTAATCCTGACTCTAAATTACAATGAGTGTTGCTCTATTCCATGCATACTGTGATGGCTGCAAGTGCTGCTAATTGTGAGCTAGCCTAAGGTTCAGAGACTACATCTGCAGCATTATAATGTGAGGGCCCCAAAACCAGTCTGTGAGGGCCCCAAAACCAGACTGTGAGGGCCCCAAAACCAGACTGCTTAGCTTACAGTCCGGATACCAACCCCCAGATCTATGTAGTGTGACTGCCGAATTTGGGGATAACCATGGCAGTAAAGGCTCATGCAGATATAAGAAATATATGCTCAAAGCATTTACTGTGCCAACACGCTAACTGAAAGTCGAAACCCTTTTTGGAGGAGAATAACTCCAATTGTGTATAGTGATTGCTTGAGGATAGATAGGGTTTGGGATTCGCATCAATTAACATGGGGAAAGGGTTCCTGCATGCCAACACTTTCTTTGTTGAAGCTCTGCCAGTTGCTGACTAGTTAGTAGTTATTGCCAAGGTTGATGACAGTAGAGGTTGGATTGCAATCGGTAATAAACACTCACCCTGCCAACTTCAATCTAAAACACATTATGACATCTTAATAGATTCTTAAACAGAACAATTCAGATGAATATTATTCCGTTTATAAAGCCTTTTGTTATTCAGCAATAAAGTAAATATTTCTTATCTAAAGTAAAGTAGTTAATAGTCTAATTTAATAAGCCAATTTGTAACAAACATCAAAACTATCAAAATAATAAAACAATATCGAAATTGGGTGCTAGTAATGGGCCTTTATATTTTCTGAGACGCCTAAACTGTGCTGATTGTCTACGTAAGTTTTAATTAGGTGTGCATAGTGTCAAATTACCATTGGAATGGAGAAAGTGAGTGGATAAAATACTCTCAATTACTTTGTCACAAACCTTCAATGTTTATAATATATACATGTACGTGTATATGTACATGTATATATACATGCACGTGTATATATACATATACACGTACATATATATGTACGTGTATATGTACATGTAAACCAGGTGCACGAAGGCCAGCTTTATATTATATATATTTCGGTTGTGACATGCGTTAAACTTGCACTATTAGTGGGAGTTTGTAGTTAGAAGCTTAAGTTAAAAATTGTGAATTGGCGCAATTTAACAATATTATGCGGATTTATACGTCTGTTCCTTTTGGTATAGATACTTGGACCAAAATTAAATGTAGTCCAATATTTTGCTTTAAATTTTATATTAATTTTAATTAATTAAAATTTTAATATCAAATTTAATATTTTACTAAAATATTATTTTATAATTAAAATATTGATGAATAATTTAAGTTTTAGAATTTAAATATAAAATATATTTACCTAAAATCCCTTCCTCTCTCTTTTTCAAGTAAGCAACTATGAAAATGTAAAAAAATGTGTTGAAAGTTCAACTGTTTGTGATTTACACCCCTGGTGACATTTCTTTGTGATAGGCCTATACGCCCCTGTTGACATTTCTTTTCAGTCATTTTCCGTTGTTCCTTCTTTATTAACTAAGATCTGATTATATTACGCCCTATCGTTATACCCACACTAATCATCCATGTGCATGTAATTTAAATTCTACATTTAGGTGAAAGTGGTAATATGTGGAGCCAATCAGAGTAGTCAGGAAAGTGACTAATCAGAAAGCCTCATAACACAGTGTACTGATAGCAGAAGGGAGCACACGGACCACAAGGCAGAAAGCAGAGAAGTACAAGGATATCTGAACGAATACTAGCATGCAACAGTAAAGAAAGCTTTGCAACAAAGTACCTTACGGAGTAGTGGTATTACTAGCGCTTACCAAAGGAAATAGACGCTCACTTTCAAGCCAATCGTCTTGGTCCAGCAAATGAAGCAATGTAAGCAAGAGAAGATCAAGATTTAACAAATCACTCAATCCGATTGTCAATTCATGATAGTGAAGTTCACCAACAAACCCCTTGGAAGTAAACACACCATAGCCCTGATTCTACCGCTGCAGGAATATAAATATAACCATTTCTTACACAGTTTACCGGTGTGCAGGATGAATAACCACAGTCTAAGAATACTCTGCATATACATCGTACTATTGACAGTTAGCCTGAGAGCTGACACCACACTCTGCACTACAGGTAAGATATATTACTATGAACACCTAACTATAGAGCATAACCTCATAATGCACAATCCGTAATTACACTGAATTAGGTGAGATGCACATCCTTTACTCCAATACACTCTATAACTCTCCGAGCCATTTTATCATTATTCTATTAAATAGTAGAGTTGCAGCGTTCCAGTTCCAGAGCTCCCTTTGGATAAGATTTACTCGGTCCCTACTGGCCCTCACCCAACCCATCCGCAAGCCAGCATGACGAAATTGACTTGGAGCATTTATAAAATGGACATGGCTTACGTCTTACATTCATAGCTAGTTGTACTTTTGCCCGTTTTTCCGTTTGCAATTATTCAAAATCAAGCCGCAAGTAAATTACCTTCACAAACTACTCCTACTGCTATGCCTATCACAATTTCTGTAGAGCCTCCACAGGTTGTCGACATCTCCCAGAAGTCTATAATGTGATCTTGGTCTAGTGTACAGGGCTCTGTCTCCCATCCCCTTACTGCAGTGCTAGAGACTCCAGTTGCCAGGCTAGACTCTTAGATACTCTTGCTGATGGATGGGTTCAGATTTGATACTATGAAAACCTCATCACCAAAACTACATCACCAAAACCTCATCACCAAAACCTCATCACCAAAAACCTCATCACCAAAACCTCACTACCTCATCACTAAAACCTCATCACACAATCAGTAATGTTAAAAATGCAGTTGAACGAAACAACTTTTGAATTTTTTTTGAAGAAACGCTAGAAAACTTGTTTTAAGTTGAACATTTCACCCTCCAGATGGTTGAGATTGTCCAGCACCTTGCTGGGAGTCAAATTCTTAACATCATCATATTAAATAAATATTATAGTATTATAAAAATCAGTTGGGAACAAATTAATAGCCTATTGCGACCACTCCGGTACCACCCGGGTCGTATGCTCCCATTGCCTATGTTATAACAGGTCATTTTTCACCTGCTTGTTAAGAAGGATCTATGTTTCAACATTCAATATAGATATTTAAAACTTTTAAGATCACAGTTTGAATTGGCTTTGGTTTGGAATGTGGCCCCGTTTTTCCCAGCGGATTCAGCAATTCCTCAGTAGTTCTCATTGGAGAATTATTGAATACACGTATATTTAATAAACTGTATTATTGGTGAATATTGAATTATAATTTTCATTATTCAATAGTTTGATTTACTTGAGCCTTGAGCTCTGCTTGTTCTCTATTATCTTGTTATTTTAAACAGGCTTTTACTGATTAATGAAAGTTCTGGATATAAATTGCATTTTTTGAACAGGGCATTGAATACATCCAAAGTCTGCCCTCGGTTTGAGACTTTGTGAGGGTAGAGTAACAGTTCAAATTTAACTCAAATCTGTTCCATTTTCACTAGTTTCTAGTTTTCACTAGAAAGCTTAGAATGCAGAGAAGCAGAAGATGCCTCATAATGGTCTACTCAACTGAGTTGGTCATGGATTAGTGGCCGGCTGGTACCACTACTTAAGTTTACAGGTTTTGTGACAAAACAATCAAATAACAATAAGACAACAAAAACATGCGGCTAATGTAGACCTATTGAAAACTCATTTATAATGTGGCACACTTCATAGACTTCGCTGAAGCTGGAAATAGGTAGGGGGTATACACATCCACTTGATGATACGAGTAGGCCATATGCTGAGGATATGCATATAGGTAGAAGAGTGACAAGGAGGTGGGGGCCTCCGAATAGATTGCTATTCTATAGCTACTAATCCTTCAGCTAGATGCAGGCATGTAGTTTTCTCCCTTAGCTTAAATTCTACATTCAGATTCGGAGTTTCAGTTTGAGACGTGACACGCCTTTTAAAAAATAGTCCACAATGCAGTTTACAATTTTGCTTAGGCTTCCTGGCTATCCTCTTACCTCTGATCTGATCCTCACTTGTAGACATCATAGCAGACGGCACAGACTGTGACTGTCGGGCCGTGGATCGTGGAAGTGGCAATGAACTAGTATGTGATAGAACTAAACTAGCCAGACTCCCTACACTTACCACAACAGTCATTGAGTTCCAGATGTTTCGTATAGACTTTGCCCTGACAACAATCCATACATGTATTACTAGAAGTACATGTATATTACTAGAAGTACATGTATTACTAGAAGTACATGCATTATTACTGTAATACTAGAAGTATGTGTAATACTAGTTTTTTTTGTATATTTTTTATTTTTTGTATATTTTTTATACACCAAATATAGATTACAGAAAATGTTTGTATAATTTCTCTTGTAAATTTTGCTATTACCTGATAATAGCAGTGGCAATCACAAATGTACATATTAAATAATATTAAAATCTATCAAAAGTATTTTGTGTTAGTTCGTCTAATACATTTTAATAAGATTTGCTGCAAATTGGTTACAACAGCGGAAAAAATGTATGAAATTGTAAATTGATACAATGTATTTGTCCGAATTAATATCACGCCTTAACAATACGAACGCAACTTACAATTGAACAACAATGAATTCTGGTTTGAAAATATTTCTAGAGGTATATACAATCTACAACTGGTTGGGACATAAATGTTTTTCTGAACACAAAGTTGCAATTTGATTTTTTGTGTTCCAACCAGTTGCACATTACTGTCAATAATACAACCAACTGAGCCAAGTTAGTGTATTCAAAATCGGCATACACACCTTCCCTCATAATGAACCACTAATACCACAAAGTAAATATAAGAGGTACGTATAAACATACACATATTGTTCTTGTACAGATATTCTTACAATCAGTATTGCAAGTTATTAATTTCTCAGGAATACGTCGTACAACTCTGACATTAACATTTATATAATGGCAGACAATTTTGGGTCACCTGAAGGAGCATGCGTCCATATCCGGATATATACGCGCATATTAAACTAATATATTATAATGTTAATCTCAAAAAGTAGATCGGAAACGTTTATGAAAATCGTTAATATTCACAAACAAGGTGAATTAACGATACAAACAACAACAAAACAGTGGACTTGACAGCTACATGCATTGGTTACTATCAATGGAATCAAGCATTATATTTATATGCATGTTGGTTCTGTGAGCTAGCCTGGGGAGCGTGATGGCTTGCCTTCATATAAACCCTTTCTAATAATTTAAATATATCAAAACCTATTA
>JAOQGN010044171.1:0-12847 GCA_027564295.1 Himantozoum antarcticum
AAAATGTGATACTAAATGTCAACCAACCGAGTTAACTTATTTATAGAGCTAAATAAAAATATTAGGAAAATTTACAAACTCTGGAAACACTTGAAAAAAGGGATTTCCGATGGCGTTTTCCCAGACGCCATAGAGGCCTCCTACCCGTCGATTCTGACCACTCCGTCTGACGTCACACTTTTCTGTGCATCACGTGACAATCGAGGTCGTCTATACGACGCCGTCGAGCTAAAAACGCGATGCTAAAACTCTCTAATAATTATCTAAACTGGAATACTTTAGTCAGTGTTAGGAGTCTATTGAAAACTAAAGTCCTGGTTATGAGTCCCGTGTATCCACCCATATATGAGAACCATGAGAAGAGTGCAACTCAAGGTCGTGTTTTATGATTACTCATTTTACCGGTGGACAAACTTGACATTGAATGAGTTTGTGCGGCGTAACCCAACACATCTGGTAGCAGCGTTGAAAAGACTGTTACCCTTTTGTCAGTGGTGGGACTCGGATCAGGATCCCATTGGATGACTTATAACATTGCCAGTCAAGTTAAACCTCTGGCCACCACAACTTACATAATTTATTAAAAACCTGCCCTGTGAGTAACCCTGTGATTAATCAAAGGGAATACCATTACATACCAAGTTGGCGTTGCTGCTAATTTGAGGAAATACTTTACAATTTCCCATAGTTACCACTGTAGTGAAGATTTTATTACAGCAACTTCGCCAAACTTTGACACGTTTTGTCTTTTTTCCCATCATATGGCAATTATAAATAGTTTCTCAGTCACACTATGATGCGGCTGGTCATTTTATTTCAGAACATTAAAATAAAAAAATTATATATATTATATAAACATTTGTTGGATTATACTCTGGAACTGACAATATTGTGTATGCTCTCCAGCAGTTTCATACCATAATTATATACATTCTTAAGATTGGAAACTACAAGTCGGAAAATAACCCAGTAAAATTCTCTAAATGTACAATCCTGCACCTGCCTCATAAATTGCCACAAAAGAGGCTGTGGGCGTGGCTAAGTATCAGTAGAGCAGTAGTCCACATCACATACAAAGTAGCTCCGGAGAAAATATCAAGTCACTGCACTTTCAGAACATTGACCCAGTGCTCTAGCACTGAGCTACCCTGTCACCTTAGCTGAAAAAGTGACAGATCTACATGTGTGCTCTATATAAATTATATCTACATGCATACTACTCCATATGTCTGACGGCCAATGATCCAATGGTGCACAGCTCACACTCTGAAACAAATTGAATAACAATCACAGGACCATGCATAGGTTGAAAGAGCCGTCATGTGCTCCTACCAATTACGGTACCAGACAAAACTAAACAATATTTTATATTTTGTGTACTCAGGTAAAGGAACTCCTGCAAATTCTGAAGACCAACCAAGATATTAAAGTGCTCAAGATCAAAGAAACTAATCTGAGTGGTTTAACACGTCAGCTTGCAGAGTCTTTGAGGAACAACAAAGTATTGAAGGTAAAATATATGAGGTGATCCCGACCCACTAGAGATGTGCTAACACAATGTTATAACATAATGATATTTCAATACGAAGCTGCACAGTATTACATGTGCATTATATTTTTAAGTTTATCGAATATAAAAACTAATTTCGCTCGTCAAACTCTAAATCACCAGTTCATAAAATCTGTAAAAAATTAATAATACTCAAAATATTTCTCCCATCAAACTTGCAGTAGCAACATACATATGTAAAATTGATCTATCCCCTTTGATAGATCGATAATTGATCTATTGATGCTCTGTGAAATGTACTGTATCAAAACAAAATTAGCGAAAGATATAAACATTAATAGAATTGTATTGATTTGTATTGCATTGTATTGCATTGTATTGTATTGCATTGGATTTAGTCCAAGAATGTGGACGGGAGTTGCCTGCCCCCGTTTTCTTTGACCCCCATTCTCTCCCCATGCCCTAGAGAGAATGGGAAAAGGAAACGGAGGCAGACAACTCTCATCCCCGTTCTTGGACTGCATTGCATTGCATTGCCTTGTAGAAGTAGCGTACAATCCACACATTATGGTGCATGTCTGATACCCCACATGGTCACGTGTCTTCATCCCATTGAGCTGTCTCTACTCCCTCATGCTACTGAATGCATTACAATTATTAGCCTTGGTGCTTTCAGGAGTTGGTGCTATCTGACTGCAGCCTTACTGGTAACAACGCTTCACATCTGTCTGCCATTGTGAAGAAACACAGTTCAACTCTTCAGATGTTATCGTAAGTGACAATTATAGCTTTAGGTCTTCTCAGCCTTGCTGCTGACCATATATAGAAATTACTACATACATGTTGTGAAATTGTTGAATATATCCCAGGCTTTTCCACAATATGTCTCTGCACAATTTCTATTGAAATATTTGTTGATTGAAATTCCTGACAGTTAGTCACAGATGTTATTCAGAAGCTGGAGTGCTTCTAAGCTAATTGGCCTTCGGGTGAATAGCTTGCTAACACGTTCCAACTTCTACCAAACACTAAACATACACAATTTTTAGAAAGTATTTGCATTTGGGGACTAGGCATGTCGAGTCCGAGTGCTTGATACCAGAAGACAGAGCTTCATAGAGCTTCAGAGCCTCAGGCTAGCCCTAGCCTCTTTGTTTATATTTAGTTATTTATTTATTTTTGTTTACTTATTGAGGTTGGCATAAAAGTTTATAATAAATTGTAATCAATCAATAAATTGTAATCAAAAGCGACATATCAACTTGTTGACCTCTGACTAAATTACTAATAAAATGAAATATATATTATATAATATGATCATAATGATGAGTATACGCATATCATTCTACTGATAAAAAAGCAAGAAAAATAAAACTAGCGCTAACGTAGAGATGAAGAAATTAATAGGCATTTTGGAATCTCTCCTCTGTGTGCGCGCCTAGAACTTCCGGGAAGTCCCTAAGGGACTTCTAGGCCACCCTTATGTCCCCTAGGGGAGTCCCTGGTGTTTTGTCAAGGACTTCTCAGAATTTCCAAGAACTTCTAAGACTCCTTAGAAACCCTTGGGAATTCCAGGACACATATCCTCAAGGAGTTCTCAGACATTTCAGGTCCGCCTGCAGGGATATCCAGGGACATCTTGGATGCAAGTCCTTAGAAATTGTTAGGACTTGCGTCTGGAAAGGTTTAAGAAATTCCCAGATTTTCTAGGACCTTGTTCACGAATGTCCTTAAATTTGCAGTTCTCAGAACTTCTGGGAACCTCCCAATAATTCCCAGAAGTTTTCAGTATTTTTATGATTTCCTCGGAAGTACTTCTTTGAAATCATTAGAAAACTTAGAACTTCTGAGTAATTATGGGAAGTTCCTAGAAGTTCCGAGAATTGAAATTTTAGGGACATTTGTGAACAAGGTCGTAAAAAATGTGGGAATTTCTTATAACTTTCCGGACGCAAGTCCAAACAATTTCATAGGAATTGGATCCAAGATGTTCCTGGATATCCCTGCAGGCGGCCCTGAAATGTCTGAGAACTCCTTGAGGATCTGTGTCCTGGAAGTCCCAAGGGTTTCTAAGGAGTCTTAGAAGTTCTTGGAAATTCTGAAAAGTCCTAGACAAAACACCAGGGACTCCCTTAGGGGGCCATAAGGGCCGCCTAGAAGTCCCTTGGGGACTTCTAGGCGAAAGAAATATCTTGTCGCTATTGTGGGCAGGTTCTGATAAAATATTTGTTTCACTTCGCCCAGGCTTTGCATCATCAGTGCATATACTGCAATGGTAATTGCGAGTATCTGTGTGGTGAAGGGCAGGCGCACAGTCATCAATCGGTCCTAGATTAGTTATACCATATCTTTTGTTAATGCTGTCCCTAATGGTGAGACCGACCAACATCGTCTCTTAACTCTATGGCATATAGGTTTTCCACCCTGGAAAAGCTGTCACCTGGGGTTTAGCTGATGCTTCCAGAGCCTGTGAATCGAGACTCGCAGAAAGCACTCATATCAATTTGATACTGAGTCAGTTACTTTTTTATGCTAGCAGTTCTTTGCACCAGGCCACGGGTCGGCCACAAAGTGATTTGCAAGTGGTTGAGGAGATGCCCCCATTGGCATTACCTTTTCCCTCCAGGGTCTAAACACTTACAAACACAGTCTGACTTTTGCCTGCAAATTATTCAGATAAATCTTTACCTGAACGCCTAGAAAGCCATCAAGTCGTGATTTCCGAATTATTTTTGTTCCTAAAATATGGAGTGTCCACAACCAGTTGGATCAGTATAAACAGACAAAATTGTTCCAAAATGCAACGATAACAAAGCGGAGCCATTGAAAAGAAAGTTCCCGAAATTCCGAACACCAAAAGCCATGCGACCTAAATCACCAGGTACCGATTGTGCGGGTGGGAAATATGACATTTCTTATTAAGACTAAAGGTCGCATGGCAATGAATTCAACCTTGACATAACCGGAGTGCCTACAAAAAGTTTTTTTCGTGCGAATGCCACCCGCATTATTCTTTGGGGAGTTGCGTTTGGTGTTTGGAATTCTGGGAACTTTCTTTTCAATGGCTCCGCTTTGCTCTCGTTGCGTTTTGGGAACAATTTTGTCTCACTATACGGTTCCAACTGGTTGTGGCCCCTCCATATAACGGGTTTTAGGAACAAAACTAATTCGGAAATCAGACTTGATGGCTTTCTAGGCGGTCAAGTGAAGATTTATATGAATAATTTGCAGGCAAAAGTCAAACTGTGTTTGCAAGTGTTTAGACCATGGAGGGAAAAGGTAATTCCAATGTGGGAATCTCCTCAACCTCTTGCAAATCACTTTGTGGCCGACCCGTACACCAGGCATTCACAAACTTCTACAGATATGCCTAAGATCGGGAGGCTAGAATTAGGAAGCTGCTAGAAGTAGGAGGCTTTGAAAACAGGCCTTGGCTCGTGTGATTTTTAAGTCAATGGAGTAAATTCCATATATAGAGCTTTTTTTTGATTATTTTAGAGCTTTTAACTGAGTTTTGGGCGTGGCGTAAATCCTTGTCAACTGCCACATCAATAACATATTTGTACTGTTTTATTAATGATGCTGGAATTTCCCCGGTGAAATATCCATTGAGGATTTCGAATTTGGATTTCGAATTTTGTTATTTTAATCGTTAACTTTATTTTCAATCAATAGTTACACAAATATAAAGGTGGCAACCCTTATTAGGTTTTTCTAACAACAAACAAATACTCATATTAATATATTGATAATTAGATATATAGTTCTATAAAATGGATATTTGGATAGATATTCAGATGTGAAATAAAGTTGTCAGCCCTCATGTGTTATAATTTGCTAGATTATTGCTACAATGCTTTGGTATGCAATATCTTCACGGTTCTGCACCCAATGATGTGCTTATCTTCATGTCTGCTCGAATAGCTTAATATCCGTTTTAGCAGCTTATTAAAGCAGTGGTTTGGATGTTTCTTGTTGATGTGTGTGTACTCCAGTGTTCATTATTAAGTATTCATAAGTATTCATACCGTCTCTATAGTTGTGATGCTTAGCATGGATAGTATTTCTCTGTGCGATTCACATGCCGGTTGTATAAGCTTTAAATGTGATTTTTTTTTCCATAAAGATTGTCTTATTCTTTGTTTCAAGGTTGATATTGGATACCTAGCTCGGCTGGCATCGATTATCCTTGGCTGAATGCATGAGATATCGAATTATTGCGTAGGTTGGCTGGTGCTCCTTATCAGGTTTAGAAGAGTGTTTGTTGAGTGATCTTGTTTTCTTGTAGATATGTAGTCAACATGCGACTCAAATATAAGGTGTTGGTCAATTACTACTTGGAGAAACTTGACTTCTCTTTGATGCTATCTGTACATTATCTAGATGAACAACTGGTGAATTAATGGAAGAGTGTTTTCTTGTTGGAGATGCTCATCACAATTGATTTGCTGGCATTCACTTTCTTGTTGTGTTCTAATAGAACTACAATCTCTAGAATGGAATAAAATATCTAAAACAGTATTTCTATACAGTATGCTGAAACAACATCTGCCGGTGTTTGTGGTTCTGAAGTTGCTGCCAAAGTGAGATCTGTTTTGATTATAGTTACAATCATATGCATCTACTGTATATTCACTGTTCAGTATTTAAGTGTTTTTATTATTAAAGCAAGCATAGCGGTGATACAACTGTTCAATGTCTAATCATGGTGGTTCAAGTGGACAATCGAATGCCTGGCGGAACTTTCAATATAGCGCAACCGTGAACTCTAATCCATCTGGTGCCAGTATACCGAGTTTGCTAAACTTGCCTGTCATGCCCCGTCAACAGAATATGTCATGGGCACCTGAGGCCGGCCAAGGTTTGCAAAATCCAGTTGTACTTAATCAACTGATGAGACCGCCTCTACATCCTCCCAATATGGATTACTCTTATCATGAACAAGGACATTGGCAACCGACTCAAAAGGTAATTTGGTCAATGCGATATCTAGTAAGTCTGGATTTAAATACATTTACATGTGAAGGTATGTCGTAGAATGCTGTAATAAAATGTTTAACTGTACCGTTTACTTTCTAGCATTTCAGACATTTAATGATCGGAAATGTGATATTTTGTGGGCCAGCCTTGGCATGCTATTTTATCTTAGGGTAATATACCACGTTCTCCATTCAACTCTCCATGCACTAGAATATGCGAAGTACTCTAGATGCTTGAATGCGTCAATGTGATACTGCAAAAATTCCCCACTCACGATGTACCACGATGATTTCTCCAGTCAATCTGATCTTGCAGCAAGGACACAAACACATACAAACACAAACATTGACTTTCCACGTGAATGCGCATCAGTTAGCTTTAAGGCATACCTTCCGGTCTTTTCTAGGAATGGCTATATTATTTAGATGGTGATGCTGTGTCCATTTTTGTTATCAAGTATTGTTTGTTCTGTAATGGGAGCAACATTTATTGCCAGCTGGCTTTAACCATATTCTTTTTCTTTATAGGAGGCTAAGGCATCTGATGTTATGAGTGTAGGCAGTGCTGAAGAGACGTTGAAAGTTTGGCTAGCAAAACATGGTTTCAATGAGCATAGTGTAAATGCTCTATCTGTGAACAGAAAGAGGACTGCCACCAGTGATATTTCGGTCAGCAGTTGTATTATATATGACTTAATATCTATTATACAGCCGTCAACTCTGGGCTGCCAACCCGACATTTACATGCAGTTACCACCAGTTGGCATTTTTCTTTGCCAATATCTCCGATGATCAAGCAATCAATATATTATTCTCACTAAGTGTACACTCAACAATGTATGCAAAGCAAATGCCGCTAAAAAATCTATGAATTGCTTTCTGAATCAACCTCTTACATCCAACATCAAGCAGAGTAACATGCGTGAATCACTGTTCCTAATTCCTGTGGCAATAGGAATAGGAGTGGGGGGGTTGCTTTACTAACAACTACCACCGCTGGCTAGCCTGTGCTTGTAATATGTGGTAAAACTTTTTACTTCCTGTTTTGTAGCTAATTGATGTGAAATTTATGCTGCACAAGCTGAACATATTGAAGCTGCGATTGCTCGACACAGCTGCCTCGAAAGAAAGTTCAGAAAAATGTGTTAGCGCAGCACAATTCAAAACTCAGGTATGGTATATTTATTGTGTTTGATTTAGCTGCTGTTGCATTCTGTGTTGTATGCAAATTGTGGAAGCTTAGTTTTAACTATCAAATCGCCCGTAAGTCCTTTCTGATATTGGGCAGCAATACTTCTCACTAATACAGCCCTATCTAATCAGTTCAGAATCGGAAAAGTTTTGGTCTGATTATAAAATGGTGGTTAATAATAATACGGCCCAATGACAGTTGAAATTTGTCGTTGTTGTGAATATTTTAATTTCCTTGTTTATTGTCAGTCTTTCTAGTTGGTGGAGAACGGCTTTATGTTCTGTGCTTCCCTTCTCATCATGTGATATTTGTTTGGCTGTCTTTGTTTGAGTGTTTATGAAATGCGTGGGGGATGGTAATTCGAATTCTGTGCAGTTCTATTCGGTGACACCGACTGGTAGCAATTATGTGATATTTGGAGTATTTACAGTAAGTATATAAGAGAACTCATATCGATTATTATTAAATAGGATGAAATTGCAAACTTACTGCAGACGCTTGAAGATAGTAGCACTAAGGAAATGGTCAAGGCAAAGCTGATGAGACTACAGAAACGCAAGGTATGTTCCTACGTAATTAAATCAGATCTTCACACTTTTTCTGTCTTCTTCTTCACATCTTCACACATCTTCTATTCGCAGCATAGCTGTGCCATCTTATGAGAGTCAAATAAATTTACTTATTACTAATAAGGAAGTAAATTTAAGCTATGGTGATCAGATAAGAAATACCGATAAGAAATCTGGAGTGTTAATTTAGGGTAATATTCACCAGTGTCATTGGAGACCCCAAGAGATTCCCGAGTTTTCCCAAATGCTGATTGGCTGACCCAGCATTTCAATGTGTCCCACAAGAACTAAAATGCTAGACTTGGTTTGATCCCCAATCTGAGGAAAAATAACGTCAGCCAAGGAGAAATCTGACTGAGGATGTCACGGAAGTTGGCAGACTTTATATTTATTCATTTTATTATAAAATGATTATACCAAACAAAACAAGAAGTGTATTTTTATTTTTGTATTAGTATAATTGAAACAGACTTTTACTTTATTACATTTTGTTTACTTATTATAATTATAATTGAAATAAACTTTTACTTTTACTTTAGTTAGTTTTGATATGGAAAGAAAAACCATTTTATCGGCACGGTTCATCAAATCAAACTCCAATAAGATGATCCATTCCCCACATTGATGCTGAGCACTTGATGCTGAGCACTGAGCACTTGATACTGAGCACTGAGCACTTGATGCTGAGCACTGAGCACTTGATGCTGAGCACTGAGCACTTGATGCTGAGCACTGAGCACTTGATGCTGATCACTGAGCACTTGATGCTGAGCACTGAGCACTTGACGCTGAGCACTGAGTCACAGATTTTCCTGTTCACTTGTAAACTCATAAACTCACTCACCTGACCCACCTGAACATGAAAAGGAATAATTACATCGTTCCATCACTCCAACTAATAAATGTACTCCCTCTTTATGCCAAATGAAAATTTAATAGCTTTAGCTAACGTTTTTAAACACTACATTTATTAATTATATACTTGAACATGTTTGGCGTTGCATTCAGCGGGTATGAAATACTTCTGGTGCTATTATCTACTGAAACATGGCTTGATATGCATTTGTGACTTATTGAATATGGTATTGCATGGTATACTTATTGAATATGGTAGTATTTGTGCCTCAATCTGAATAGGCAAGGCGACAGAGGCAAAAGCAGAGGGTGTGGGAGGAATCTCTAGCTAAAGATAAACAGATAGCAGAAACTCATCTGAGTATGGACAAGTGGCTTGATGGCATACAAGAGCAAAAACGGGTAAGATATCTGATCTATTGGTAACTAAATTAGTCAATATGTATTCACTACAGAGGAGAATATATACATGTATGCCTGACAGCTTTTGTACACTCAACAATCCCTGGTGAGCGGTCAACTCCAGTACCAGCCGCCCATCCAGATCATACTGTGATTTTGAAAATTCAATCTACATTTATGATTTATGGACGAAGTATTATTTATGGAAATAATTGTACTAATTAAGTTTGCTAATTATATTGAAGGTTGAATCAACATATGATTAAAATCTGTATAATTTTGATCATAATGTTGAAGCAAGATTTTGGGGCAAGAAGATGCGAAGACAAGGGATTCGTCTCATTCAACTGCTGAGCGGATTGATTTTAATCAGATTTATTTTACGATTCTACTTTGATGTACTTTTTCATTTCATATTTAGCTACATTGTCTCCTATATTTCTAGACAGAGCAAATGTTAAAGGCTGCTGATCAATCAATGTCTGGAGTCCGACAGAAGATAAATGATGTTATCAGACAAAAAGATTTGATTGCTTCCCTTATCAAACTAAGATCTATTAGAGAACGTGTTCACTCGTCTACGTACGGTATGCTTTTAACTCTGCTTGATCTGTTATCTTATACCTACGGTATGCTTTTAACTCTGCTTGATCTGTTATCTTCTACCTACGGTATGCTTTTAACTCTGCTTGATCTGTTATCTTGTAGCAGAGATACCTGGTATATTCTGGTAGGTCTAGTTACTCATCTCCTCATTTTATTAACATTGAAGGAGTGAAATCTTGTAACCTCTGAACCAACCACGGATAATACACTCTTGAAAAGTATTCATTTTGTGGTCTATCCAGTGCCTGTATGCAAGATTCCTTTGATTCACCTGTCCTTCCATACAACCAGTGAATCAATTCCCACAATTTTATCAAAATTGTTTAGTGATATATATGGATTAGTGGTTCAAATTGTGTTCATACTGCACGGAGCTCCAATTAGAAATTGAATTATTATCTCGAGCATCGCTTGCCATTTGTTACGGTAAAAGAAACAATGAAATTGTCTGTGACAATTTCAAAATTATAAAAATATGAATCGCACAGGTTTGCTTCTTAATGCCAATGCTCTGCTCACAGTCCCTGAAAATAGCAGTGAATGGAATGCTATTCCCGCTCTTTCAGTGACATATCTGGATGTGACACGAAAGGTTAGCACTTTAATGCCGATAGCCCCACATCTCCAAGTTCTCTTTCATCATTCATATCGTCACATTACCACAATATTTATATACCATGTATATTACAATATATAATAACATATGAGATACATATTACATTTATATGTATGAGTTTGAATATACTGTATGTGTATTATAGGGAGCTCCGGTAGCAATAGCGAAGCTAATAAAAAGTTTACAAAAAAAACGTCGGAATTAATTAAATTATTGAACAAGAGATTAGAACTGTACAGGAAAGAAGAGACTGCTTTGAAGGTACTGTTGGTTACATTACATCTTACTTACAGACAACTTCCAGTTATGGAAGTTGTTCACGCAGGACAAGACAGCAGATTATAGCAGAGTTGTCTGCTCCCGGGCAGACAACTTCCATAATAAAGTTTAGCATTCTATAAGCAACAACTGCTAAACGAAACGGTGCTTGCAATAATTATTAGTGCACGGGTGTATATTTTGACTAACCATATGTTGATGTCATACATATGTCAAGGGTAGAAGGTACGAGTCCCGGTTGTGACCTTCAAGCAAAAAGGCCTTCAACACGCTTTCAACTTGTAATGCTGGGTCAGTTTGGATGCAAATCTAAACACAGGAGCTCTCAATTATTGCAGGCAAGTATAGCTAGCTCTCAATTATTGCAGGCAAGTACAGCTAGCTCGTAAAAGGGCCGCATGTATTATCCTGTTGCTTGAAACATGAATATTAATTTTCACTTTTACCAGTGTACAAGCCTATGCATGACTTATCAGGAACTGTTTTCCACATGCTGTGTGCCTCATAATGATTCTGTTTACTTTATTCAATAGCACACTATGGCAATCATTACTCCCATAAATAAAAGCAGTTGTGTTATTGTGGACAGTATGTAACTTGTGCATTGCTATGATGTCAGGTTATGTTAGAGACCGAACATGAAGAGACACTGGCTAAGGAAGCTAGAATTGAGGCTACTCGGAAGCACCGACAGCATGATAAATTAGAGAAGCAGAAAGCTCTGTGGCTCTTTGGACCTCAAGGTTAGAGCCTCACATTGGACAAGTGAACGGCAACTGCAAGAAACCATAGTCCTACCACGGATGGCATGTCACAAATTTGGGTGAGTTTTGTAGGATTGAACTGCAAAAGCACAAATTACCTTTGATTTACTTACCTTTCTCTCTAGCATATGATTCTTCAGTGAAATCTCTATGTGAGATAGGATGGGGCCCCATGGGCGCCAAACTACGACATTCCAGTCGTGCTCGGCCAATCAGCGACCATCAGAGGCAGACGGCGATGTTTGCAATGGGCACGCAACTTTCATAAACTTTTATAGCTCTGCAGTTTGAAGTTGATGTAAGTTGTGTTCCCTTTGGCAAACAGTACGTTCTGCCTCTTAAGGTCGCTGATTGGCCGAGTATGACCGGGATGTCGTAGTTTGGCACCCGTCGGCCCCATTCTATCTCACATAGAGCTTTTACTGAAGATTCATATCCTGGAAAGGTAAGTAAACCAAAGGTAATTTGTACCTGTGCGGTTCAACCCTACTAAACTCGCCCAAAATTTGTGACATGCATCCGTGGTTTTATGCTGTGTGTGCATACAACAAAAATACAGCAGATAAAGCATGATTTGCATTCCCGATATTTGCTACATTTGATGTTCAAGTTGCATAATACCATTTATTCATTACCAGGTATCTCCATCATGTAGGGAACATGTTAAATCACATCGCCGAGTTGTATAGTCACCTTGCCTGCCTGACACTTTGTGCATTACACTGATCTCTCAACTATAAATTTCACATCTTCTGCATTGGGTCACTCGGAATTCGCTATCTAAAATTGTTTCTAATTCTATGGCTTCTGCTTGTTTCAATATGCATATATTTCTACACACGCGTACTAATTATTGGATTTGAACGATTTTGAAGTTCCTGGAAGTCCTAAATCCAGTTGAGTTCCATTTTATTGTAGAAGTATCGACGGAGCTGAAACCATTCTACGAGTATTACACGCAGACCGACAGAGATTTCGACTCCTTCATAAATATCAGGTAACGAATTGTGATCAGGTAAGCAAGAACCCCAACACATTAAAAGATTGCGTAGTTACTCGCCATGAATGCATCAAT
>JAOQGN010044392.1:0-27816 GCA_027564295.1 Himantozoum antarcticum
GATTTAAAACATAAAAATGTGGTGCCAACCGTTTACGACGTCGAAACTGACACGCAACACATTTAATTTCCAAATTAAAACTGCATAATCGGATTGTACAAAACATTTCTATTTTTATTGAATGCTCATTA
The DNA here is from genome assembly GCA_027564295.1 of Himantozoum antarcticum. Lineage (NCBI taxonomy): Eukaryota > Metazoa > Bryozoa > Gymnolaemata > Cheilostomatida > Bugulidae > Himantozoum > Himantozoum antarcticum. The sequence goes on from JAOQGN010044392.1 coordinate 132, forward strand.
TTAAAAATAATGATGACATTTTTTTGGAGAGGCGTTGAGATACAGCAAACGCATAGAGAACCTTCTTCAATCGATGGGAACTAAATCGAAACATAAAAGGTGTACATTCTGCAAAAATGCACAATCGGTTAGCTTTTTGAATGTTTACAGCTTGACCGTAATACTGGCTTATACATATTGCTCAGGTTTGTGCAACAACTAGTCGCAGTGCTATTACGCACATGTGCCTCTTCAATATTTTTTTCTTTTCAAAGTTCTTTGTATTAAAATTATTGATGCACTGAACATATAAGCAAAAAACAAAAACCTAGTTGGACGATATAAATGTATAAATTTTGATACAGCCGATATCAGTAACTTTATAACAATATAAAATGCTTACATGATGTGGCTTGTGATGAGACTTGTAGAATCTGCAGATATACTCCTATAGTTAGCAGGGATATTCCTACCATAGCTCGCTCTGTATTGTGTTATATTGTAATCCGTAGAGATCTAACGCAGCTGGTCGTGTGATATCCTAGGACAAGTCTGAACACACTGTACCCAGGGTAGTATATAAGTATAAAGTGATTGTTGTGGTGATACTATGATGCTCTAATACACTAGTTGCTCATTGGCTGCGGTGACGGGTTGTTGTGAAGCAATCTATCACATCCTTCTGTGGCGCACACAATATTATTCATGCTATTAAAACTTTTCCGGGCAAGTCAAAAGTTATAGTACCGTTGCCATGGAGATGGGTACAGCACAATGTCGTTGTGCATATGATTAGCACACGCGATGTTATACTAATATGTCATCTATTTATTATATTGACTGACTGCAACTGTTTTGGCTATTAGATTGCTGACATCTATCCATGTTTCTTGCCTTCTTATGGCACCAGTATCATGCGCACTGAACAGTTGTCCCTTCGCTCCCTTTCTTTACCTTTATAAGCTTTACCTTTATATGCTTTACCTTTCTTTCTCCGAGAAAGAAAGGTAAAGCGTAGTGTAGGTAAGGAAGGTCAAGAATGGTAAGGAAAGGTGAGCGAAGAGACAACTCCTCAGTGCCCATGACCAGTATCTATTTATATCTTTGTGTATATTCGTGTTCTATATTTGTGGAGGTCGATGATCTGTTCTGGAAACTTTCATTTGCACATATTATTTGATTTTTTGTCATTTTTGTTATTTATTTATACTATTATTATTATTGATGCTGTTCCTGTTGTTGTTGATGCAATGTTGATGCATTGTTGATGTTGTAATAATTGGTGTTGTTATCATAATTATTGTGTTTACTTAATCTATTTTAATCTAAAATAAATCTATTTAAATCTATCTATTTTAAATCTATGTTAATCTAAAATCTAAACTTAATCAAAGTCCTCAAGATGTAACATAATTCCGAATATATACATGACTGTTTGTAATTTTGTAATGTCCATGACATAATATTTGTAAATATGGAATACTGTATTATAATAAATATAATTTATAGAATAATGTCTGTAATAAAATATATGAAAATAATTATGGAATAACATATCTTATAATATGGAATATCCATATTCATAATATCCATATAACAATTACCGTATAGACCGTATAGACCGTATAGACCGTATAGACCGTATAGATCTATGAGGAATTGATGCTCATAGTTCCTCAGAGAGCCACAACTGTACAAATAAATTGTACAAGAGAGCCACAACTGAAAATTATAGTTTAAAAACCTTTATATCAAAATTTGTTTCCGTAAATTGCAATTAAACAGTTTACGGCCAGAATTATCCTACCAGAAAGTGTATTTATATCATTATTGTTGTCATTATCTTTGTCGGGTTTTGTTATTGTTAGTTGGCAATTGGTAGTTGGTGATTTCTGGTCGGTGGGTAGTAGTTGGTGGTTATCCCTATTTCAGGGCCTTCATTGCGAGTGGGTCGGCATAGGAAAGGAGAGATAATTATAGGAGAGAGGAAATTAGAAGAGGGGATCATAGGAGAGAGAGGATATTAGCAGAGGGGACCATAGGAGAGAGAGGACATTAGAAGAGGGGACCATAGGAGAGAGAGGTCATTAGAAGAGGGGATCATAGGAGAGAGAGGTCATTAGAAGAGGGGATCATAGGAGAGAGAGGATATTAGAAGAGGGGACCAAAGGAAAGGAGAGGTCCTGTCTCCTAGGGCCCTCATTGCAGGTGGGTCGGCATATGAATAGAGGTGGGCAAAAATCGGATCGGAATCGAATAATCGATTCTTTTTTAAAATCGATTCAATTCTTTATTAGAATCGAATAATCAATCCTTGCCATATATTCTCGTATACTGAATTTTATGCGAAGTAATGATCAAAAAAGCATATTTATGAAGTGATGGAAATGTGGACTGATGCTTTGAAACTCAGAACAATATTAATATTATTACTTAGTTGTTGTTCTGTTCATCTGTTAGGAATTACTTTCTCATATTTTGACTTTTAAGTTGAATGAATATGATACAATAAAGCATCAAATCAAAAATCAAAATCGCATGTTTTTTGAGAAAATTGAATCGGAATGGTTTCAGTGAGAATTTCCCGCTCTACATAGGAAAGGAGACGGAGCCTCTCCTTTCCTATGGTCCCTCTCCTAATGTCCTCTCTCCAAAGGTCCTCTCTCCCTTCCTAGGCCGACCCACCCGCAATGAGGGCCCTAAAATAGGGCTAGTTGATGGTGGAACAGTAAGCCATTTGGTAATCAATCATATAGCTTATACGTCGTTGACCTACATCTATGACTACGTTTCAACTTTCGACGATTCAACTTTTAACAGCTTCAGCTTATTTTATGAAACATTTGAACAGATTCTAGAGAGAACGGAGACTCTAATAACCCTTTCACTGTGTAGCAAAATTATGCAGAATCAGATCTGGCTTTTCTTCTTGTCATGTCGCCCGAATCCGGGATTGTTCAAAACTTCCGTTTTAAGGCACTGTGTCCATTGGTGTGACGACTTAGACAATTAAGGTGAGGATAACTATATCCACCAATCCAAATCCCCAACTGCACCCTTCAAACACGCAATTACGAAAAGCCAGTCACAAACAGTCCTTATTCCGTGTCGTTCTGTCAAAGTGCTTCGTGTCGTGCATAGCACCTGTGCCATGTACCAAAACGATAACATTGCAACATTGAAAATGATGATGCACAGTATGTATTAGGAAGTACAGCAAAAAGTAATGTGTTACGTGGTGTTATTACTCTCTATTACTCCATATATGAATAGCACTATTTCACTCTGTATACCATTGATTCAGCCGTCATAAACATTATGCAATGTCATTCCATCACGGATTGGCATAGTTGTGAGAAATTATTGTATCTTTCACTCTGCCTGTCACTCAATTGGCATTTATATTTATTCATTTGATTATATTTTTAGAAATGATGTAACCAAATATAATTGTTAATTAAAATTATAATTTATTAGATAACTAGAATACAGTCCAGACAAATCACCAGCTGCTGTCTGCAGCAGCACACCAGCAGCAGCATATTGACAGCTGAGCTGACACGCAGAGATAGCTCACCAGGCAAACCACAAGTAGCCAATACTAATTAATATAGTTGCAATACTCCAGAGTGTAATTGGTTGTTTTCAGAAAATGGTCGCTTTCAGAACTTTACGAAATGAAGGACAAAAATATGAGGAAGTAAAATACGCATAATTAGACAGATTGTGCATGTAAATTGGCCAATGCGAGATTGTTTAATGCAAAAATCCATATTTCTTGAAAGCATGTATTGTATGTTGACGCTAGTTCAAATCAAATGAACTATAGTAAAATGGGAGTTGTCACAGCCGGAGGTGCCAGGGGTCACCTTCTGTCGCAATGTGAGGAGACAACTATCATTTTATAGGGTTTATATGGTTTGCGCTATGGTGGAGTGGTTTGAGCATATCGTTTATGAAATTCTGAGTTTAACTTTGGTGTTGCTAAAAAAAGATTTGCTTGTTAAAAATTCCTATAAAAATTTGTATAGATGTGTTCTGAATTGCCAGGGAAACATCACTTTAGATTGATTGATTAATAAATTGATTGATTAATTGATTGATTTATGATTACGTTATTTTCCCAACCAAATATCCACATGTTTGGTTGGTAAAACCTGTCGTCTGTCATCTGTCAGCCGCTAATAAAACGGGATTTATAAAGTAGTAAATAAGATGGGAGTTACGGCCGATAAAGCAAATTATGTTATTACCAGTCGTGCTAGGAATGTCGTATTAAGATTATATTTTAATCAGGATCATTTTATCCATAAATATTTTAGTACAATTCCTTCTGATAGATTACAGACCATCAAAAGGTAGAGATTGTTTTATAAAGCAGGCAATCCAGATTGTCATTTGAGGCCATTTTTTAACATTTATTTTATCCTTATATAATTATTGTACATTTTATCTGTAGATAATGTACATGTTTTATAGTGATAAATTTAAATCTTTGCAGCATATCCCTACTAATAGAATTTCGTGTTTCACATGACTAAAAATAAACATAACATGACATGTAGTTTTCATATAAAAAATACTGAATCTATCAGTACCAACGAAAGAAATAACTAATAAAATCTGGTTATTGTACTTTATAGTTCTACGTGTTTTTGCCATATGTTACAAATAATGATTTCCCAACCAGTGCTGACTTGCATTAGGAAATGTAGCTCTCAAACTACATTGGTAACCAGTTACATGTTACATAATACAGACACACCACATGCAGGCACGGCATCACTTGTTTCTCAGGACATTCACCCACCACCTGTACCATTGCAGCTGCAAGCGGCAAGCCATCAAACAAGATACATGTAGTCTCTATTATGTAATTTTTGCTAGTAGTAATAGCAAGTAGACACTATTCTCTTGTCACTATGACAAAGCGGGATATAAATGGCTGTGAAAAGAATTGTGGAAAGAATTTGAAAAAAAAAGAATGGTCCCTATATCCCAACCCTCTCCACACGTACATACGGTGTACAGCATGTTGTGAACCTGAATGAGAAGACAATTTCACATCAACCAGTTGGCAGTTTTGAAATGTTTCAAGGAGAGTGAGTGATAAACACTCACAATCAGCTGAGCCCGACATAAATATAACTAAAGTAGCGTTCACATCAGCCCGTTCTAGTCTTCAGTCTCTGTCTTTGGGGATCGGAAACGTCAAAGAGAAATAGTGTATATGCAAAATCCGGATTCAAAGCTAACATGAAATCAAGTAGAGCTTAGAACTGTTGAACCAAGCCTTGCTGGGTCCAGTTGTCTCAGTCTGCCATCTCAAGGGAGGATGTAACTTTGTAGCAAGCTGACGACATAAAGAGCAACTCGACGGGGAATCGAACCATTAACCACATTCAAACACTACCACTCAGTCATCCTGCCCGGAGATGCTGGAGGGATGGTTCTTCTTGCATTTTGTCTGTTTTATTGTCGCTGTGTTATCTTCCTTCCAACACCAAATACATGTACATAATTAATTACTCCTGTCACACAAATATTTTACTCATTATTTTAATCCAGCCAGTTTGGTGACAATGGGCGGTTTTTATTATCAAAAACTAATCAAAGCACACATACATGCACATTTAATTATTTCATAGACATAGAAATCTCTATGACTAGGGTGGGGGTTTCATACACCCCAACCACACCAGAAAGCATGGAGCGAGCTGCATATACTTGTCTATCAGTGTATACCTGGGAAATATATGCAACGCGCAGAAGTCTGATGCGTAATTATGACATGTAACAATAATTCTGAACCTTTAACATGAAATACTCCAGTGACATCGTTTTGTAGGGATATCTGTATTTTTTAATACCTTTCCAGCTTATCAATTTAAACCGGATCGGGACTGCATTGAGTCACCGTGTTAGAGAATTAGACGGCAGCGGCAGACATTCCCCACATCCACTATCTCTGCTGAAGTGCAGACCGTTATCTTCAGCTCCACTAAGCGATGTGCACTAGACACTAATGTTTCCGAGCGGACGACTGAATACTGTAGCTAGGAACCAGAGCCAAATCATCTTATTGCCACTGGACATCTTTCTAATATTATGATATAGGGTAGTTTTCCTGGTACTCTGCGAGTAGTAATACTGTAGTAATAACTAGTAATACTATAGTAATACTGTGGTAATGCTGCAGAAATACTGTGGTACTACTGTAGCAATACTGTGATAATATTGTGGTAATACTGTAGTAACACTGTAGTAACACTGTAGTAACACTGTAGTAATACTGCGGTAATATTGCAGTAATACTGTAATAACACTGTAGTAATAATTAGTAATACTGGGTAACACTGTGGTAATACTGTGATAATACTGCAGTAATACTCCAGTAATGCTGCAGAAATATTGTAATAATACTGTGGTAATACTGTTGTAACACTGTAGTAATACTGTAGTTAATAACTAGTGATACTGCAGTAATACTGTGGCAATACTCTAGTAATACTGTGGTAATACTGTGATAATACTGTAGTAATACTGCAGTAATACTGTAATAATACTGTGGTAATACTGTAGTAATACTGTAGTAATATTGTAGCATCACTGTACAAATTATGTAGTAATATTGTAGTTGTAGTAATACCGTAGTAATTATACCAGTGCTCTTAGAGAAACTGCTAATAAGCAGCACTCTGTGCTACATACACCACCATGTTACATTTTTACTCTTCGTTAAATACAATGTATTATTGGAAATGTTAAGTTGCAATATAATTATCATGGTTGTAGGTATAATGTGACTAATTCAAGTTTTAATAAATTCACAAATTTGGAGTTGTCTTCTTATTACTGAGATATTTTATATTAGCTCTCTAATTGGAGTTGTCTGCCCACTCTTTAAATTGCAGTATTAGTTCCATTTAGAGTTATGCGCTCACTGCTTTCGTAATGCATTATGATGCCAATATAGATTTATAGATATATCAATAATATAGATTTATATTAATGATTTATTAAATCTGTCAGCCACTCTTACTAAATCATAAATAGGCGATTGCGTAAAAACTGACCTGAGTACTTGCTTACAATATGATGTAAAAACAGTATAATATTTAGACTTTTAGTAGTAGAAAAAGGGAGAAGTAATAAAATGTAAGAAATGGTACATTTGTTGACAATTGATTTAACAAGTAGTATATATATATAGAACTGGTTTAAGTGCTGGTGTATCTGGTAATTATATCCTACCACGTGATTTCTAAAAGAGATTACTATAAAATTATAAAATAGTTATATATTAATATTAAACACCTACTCCCTATCCCTAGTTCCTAGGTTATGCAAACTGTGACCTGGCTTGCCTACAAGGCCACATTGGGTACAAGGGTACATAGGCTATATTGCATACTCACATATCGTTCTTGAGCTCAGTATATCCTGGTGGTCGATATATTGTCTCAATGTTGTAGACTTGTAATAATCCGTTAGCTTTGAATATAGCTAACGGTATCTGTATCCATTTCGCCTTATGCTAGATTATGACAATAGAGAGGAAGCAACTCCAAGCTGTAGAATTAGTGCTTTAGGATTATTGATAAACCTTGCCACGAGTTCTACTCGGAACAGCCAGATATCCATTGCTAAGCAGAATTATATTCTATGGCTTTCCTATCTATATACACTGGTGCTTTAAACATCTACTGTGGCATTATGGCATTTAAAACAAATTAATCCCAGATTAAGAAGTTAATCACTTGATCCACAGAAAGAGTAATGTTCACGTTTGGACTCTAGTTTTATCTTGACAAGTGAAGTGGATTGTTAACTATAAACCATTTCACTGCTGCTAATGGTATGAAGTATCCTCCTCATAATCATGCTCTTTTAGGTTCTCGGCCATTCTTCTTTCTAATTCTAAATTCTCATCTGCAAGTATCAAATATACAATAAATATGAGGTTTATCAACTCAAAGTTTCAGAGCTAGTCAGTGGCAGTCGCTCTGCCACTTTGGTCTTGCTGAAACTACAGAAACTATGTGCAAGGTTGGCGGTTTGAGTCTTATTTTAGTCTGATTTATTAGTACTATCTCACTGAAACTAAATTTGTCTTTCCAAAATTAAATTTGTTCCGATGGTCCTATATGATATTTAAAATTGTATCAGTGGTGACAAAGTTTAGATCTATCGATTTCAAAATGTGTATTGAGACAATTGTGCTTGTAGTCTGTAGCAGGCCTACCTGTTTCATAGTCCAGTGCTCCATTATATCCATAGTTTATTGAGTTTAGACCTCCTGACGGATGACTATTTACCAGTTCTTTTCTACTTAGAGTAGAACAGCTATTGCCTCTGCCCACCGTCATGGTTCCCATCTGCGTTTCATAGATAATCTGTCCTGTACTCTCCATTGCCATCTTATCTAGGGTCATGAACTCATTAGGCTTTACGCCTGTATATTCTCCAAGAGCATCAAAGTCTACAAAATACACCATATCACTTTAGCTTGAGCACTAAATATTGTATCCGATAGAATTGCACCCTGAGAGCACCACAGAGGAACCTGCCACTCAATGACATGCCTTGCCCTCTAACAGACTGGCATGTATTGTACCCTGAGAGCACCACAAAGGAACCTGCCACTCAATGACACTCCTTGTCCTCTAATAGACTGCCATGTAGCAGTCTTTAAACTTGTGATGCCTTTACTTACATTTCAATTGAAGAAATGAGAATTGGGAAATTGAGAAATAATTCGCCGGCCTAAACCCCAATTTCCAACACCTCGTGTTGTGAGACACTTTCAATTTTTTGTATAGGGTACCTTAAATTACTTTTTGTAATTATAGTTTGGGTCAAATTTTTATACTACAAGCACTAGAAGCAACATTGTTATATAACACTAATATTTCTACATTATTGTTTGAAGATGACATGCAGAGAATTAGTAGAAATATTAGTTATAAATATAAATACGATGTCGGTTTTAGTAATTCATCTTACTGTATTCAATGTTTTAGATCAAATGTATATTAAACAGCCTTAGGATCAATGTCTAGTTTGTGGTCATTTATGGTTTGGCATGGGTTGTGTTGGAGGTGAGGATGTGGGAATATAGATGGGTACCAAGTCCCTTAGCCTGTCCTGCCAAGCTTTGTCAAATGTGGAGTTGCCCCCATGACGAGTCTGGGCCGCCAGAAACAAAGAAGGGTAATAGAAGAGAGGAACGGAGAGCCTGTCCTGCCATGCTTCGTCAAATGTGGAGTTGCGCCCACCACGAGTCCGGGCCCCCAGAAACAAGTTTCTCAGTTTCTGTTTTATTTCTGGGGCCCGGACTTGTCGTGGGGGCAATTCGTCATTTGACAAAGCTTGGCAGGGCAGGCTATCCCTTCCTCTCCTCTACTTTAACCTGTTGGTAATCAGCTCCAATGCTATGCTGTTCATCTTTCAGGTGGCCCATTGGGAATACTACACAGACAGGCGACCATTTGCATTGCTAATGATATTCTAATATTATTCAAATGAGATGAGCATTTAGAAGAACATTAGAACCGAATTTAATCATATGGCTACAGATATGATCAGGTATAATGGGTAACTTTTACCAACAAATCTTCCATGGTCATAAATTTCTCTGCCAGCTTTGTCATTAGCTGTGCCGTGAAGTAGGCTTGAGAATTTTGAAATGAAGTTACTTGAAAATATAATTTATAGAACTCTTTCCAATCATGCGAACCAAGATTGACACGTTTCACAAAATATTAAGCATTATTAACGGAACAACTAACTTATTGTTGGCACTGGATTTCAGAATTGTCCAAATATGAACTCTCTGATCATTCTTCTGCCATTTTCTATATTTATTTCGTCTTACGTTCTGCTCTTGGTCTTGCTTTCACTCATTCAATCACCCCCTCAATCATTCATTCACTCGGGTTATGAACAGTTTCTTACTGCCGCCTCATAAATATTCGTTTGAGTTTGGACATGTCAATAGCGGAGCGCGATCACGTTATTGTAAAACTTCAGTTAGGAATTAGCCACCAGCACCTAGTATGCATACGCTACACTACGCTCACTGATACTGTCTCAACTTTCTCGATAAATGCCACTATGCACTCTAAAGCTCACATCAACACCTGTGGAACTTGGTATGCAACTCACTGGCGTCAGTTTCATCTCTCCAAGCGTCTGACTTCCCATAATCCTCAAAGTCATCAAAGCCATCATCTTGGGCCTGAGGGGCTCCTAACATTCGCAATAGTTTAGCAAACTTCTTGTGATTTCTGTACGACTCACAACAGTACAATACGATGAGGAGGAATATCAATATGGCAATAGCTAATCCTATAGCCACTCCTAGTATAATCTCTACAACAGAAGAAGTCGAGGTCAATGTATATCAGTTGCTAACAGTGCAGAGTTATGAGGACAGGACGTTATATGTATCAGGAGGCATTATCTGTGACAGTAAGATAATCGATGAGAGAATGATTCTGTAAACGCCAGTTATTCTATTTCTTCAGAGCTCTTTAGTGATATTTAGCAATTATAATGTTTATAAATTTGTATCACATGTTAATGTTAGAGACGATTTAACGGATTAAACAGGATGCGGATACTTGGGAGTTATTACATATGAATTATAGGAGCAGATTATTAATGTTTATTACCCTCTTCTCTTACATGTATCAGTAACTCCATAATGTGACACTAATATATTTAAGTTCTTACTTTCTCTATCCTCTAGTTCTGGCAAGTAAACAGCTACAAATACTGGGAAGGGTGTTGTGGTTGTCGGTGTTGTCGGTCTGGTCTTCGGTGTCGTTTCTTCGGGGGTGGAATGTGTTGGAACTGGTTCTCCCACTAAAATGGTGAAATGTAGAAATGGTTTGGTAGACGTTGGACACATGGATATGAATGAAAGCGCTTCATCGGCGTCAATCAGCTATTACTATTATATTAAACGCATGTAATGATCACGCTCTTTGAAGTGAGTCGATTGCTCATTGATGTCGTCTAACGTTTTACAACTCAACAGCTCATCCATAAATAGTTATAGCAAACTATTGATTTATGGTAATCAGACCTATTACATATCTTGGAGAAATGGTTTAGCCTAAGTAGTCTATCTAAATGGTTGTCAACGATTGATGGTTAACAGAAACGTCTAAACAGGTGATAACGTGATATCATTGCAACTTTTTGCAAATACCGAAACCAAAAAAACCCGCCCACAGTAGTGAAGCTTTTTATACAGTTCCATGATTTGATTTTCGTTTGAGGGTATTTACTGGAAATGGTACTCCCAATTACCTCTTCAATTTGTAGTCAACAATATTGTAATCACTAGAACTTCCTACGCTTTGATCTGTATTTCCTTTGACCTCTTCATTGATCTGTATTTACATTGACTTCTATCCACATTAACCAGTATTTTCTTTGTCTTCTACCTACTGCATTTGACTTACCTCTACATTGTACATCAAGCAGTGTTCCTACAAAGTGCTGTGTCCTCCCTTGGCCACACTTGGTGAAGTCGTCCGTCAATGCCCACCACTCAGGCATAGTAGAGTTATCGTCACAGGTTGTCTTTCCATTGCAACGATTCAGCATCCATTTATACAGATATAAATAATCTGCAGACAATCCTGTATCTTCAGGACCTGCAATAATTAGTACACGTCTATGGGTCTATGGTGTTAGTGCTGGAATAATATGAGTACACGTCTATGTCTACAGGCATATAATGTTCACACTTGAATCACAAGTTAGTAGCAGAAATGAAATGAAAATTTATTTCCAAATTAGAAAACTTAAAACCATCAAACTTATAAAAAATATATAAATGCAATCACTTATCAATTATCATGCCAACAAAAAAATTCAATGTTCAGTAAATGGTCATGAATGGAAGGCAACTAGACGCAAGCTGATTGTCTGAAAAGAAGTGGAAAAAATATAGTTATTCAACTTGTGGAGAATAAATGATTTTGATTAACATTTTGATGTACAAGTTACGGAGTTCGACAAAGGATGATAGTTTTACTTACTATGGATAGTTCTTCTACACTTGACTGCTTTGTAGCATTGATTCTTCGTAGTGTTTAGGATAGAATCTACGTCGCCAGTTGTCAACACCGTAATAGACCTGATGCTGTAAACTGCTTGAGCGTTGCTACATTTTAGTTGTTTTATGTTCACACCTTGGCAAGCGTATAAGTTAAATCCTCCAGTAACATCTGTAATGTGTGAAAGAAATCCGAGTTACATGTAGATACAAAAATGTAAAAACTAGATTTTTGAGTTGTCTGCTCTTAATAACCCCTGATTTAATTACATATCCCTTCCCAAAAGGGATAGGAAGGAATGGATATGTCATTGCCTGATCCAACTCCATGCCCATTTTTAGAACAAAGCTAAAACTTGATAAAAATTGAGTATATAATTTTGTTGAATGGTTATATTTCCATTCCCTTTAGAGCTAAGTATAGAAAAATTGTGCTAGTATATATACTTACTCCTCAACTCCATCTACTTACTTGTTATGTACTTACTCCTTGTGTACTTATTCCTTACTTACTCCTTATGTACTTACATCTTGTGTGCTTACTTACAAAATAAAACAGTAAGTGTTTTGGAAAATCTGCACTTGCGGATGCCTTTGTGCAGCATGGTGCATTGTTATTCCCTTTTTTCATGGTGGTGCAGAACTAGTGACCGATATTATTTAGCGTGACATTTAGTTTAAGTATTTAGGTATTTGCATGATTGAAAATTGAGCACAAAATAATCTGCTCTGCAAGTGTGAATTGTTAGTAAATGTTAAATGCTGCGTTGTATTAGTAGCTGTAGGTGTAGTAGCCGAGTGATATATGGATGATCTTGTCAGTCATGTGACACATTTTGCCTTTTAAGCTTGACACCTGCCTGTCTCATTGCCTCCTCAGACTGTAATATAACATGAACCTGTGACACCCACTGCTTTCCAACGATATATTATGACAATTGCAGCCGACACATTCTGGTTGGTACGAAATTGAAATCATTAACCCAGACCATTAGCCACGTCGCCACTCGTCAGGTACTTCACCTCGCACGTTTCTGTCAGATCAGGTTGTCTCTATATTTTGGAAAGAGTTTTTACTTCATTGGTAACGCTGTCATTCTGGTGTATTTTTATTGAATCACATTCGTTCGTTCATTCATTCATTCCAAGTACAAGTACATTCATTCGCATCTAGTTTCTTCTAAACCAATTGGCAAATTGCTTTGTCTTTGTTTAATGCCACCCATTCCCTCCAACCCATTTCTTTGAATTAGGCTAAGCCAACTGTCTGATTATATGTGGAAAGCGTAGTTTCTCAACAACCTACTTGAGGTTGTTAGGAAACCTCCATGTCACTGCAGTAGTATCTTTGCTGGCAGCATGTTCTGTGATGTCTCTACTCAACTAACACCACGCTATTGTACAACCTAAACTCTCCTTCACTCTGTCTTGTGCAATGGTTCACCATCTTGGTGCGATGGGAAGTAATTAATAAGACAGTTGTCAGAGCAAAAACTTGGCACAAGGCATAATAATCAATCATTATCCAATGTTGATATACGGTACGGGTAAGGCACAGTATTTACAGATATACGGCACGACGCACAGTAATTAAGACAAACAATAATAGCATGCCTTTAATTGGTACACCACACTGTAATTATTATGGTAATTAATGCTCTCGTAGGTAGCTAGAAAGTAACTTTTCCAATTTAAGAAGATAATTAGCTTGGAACTGACTACCTTTGAACCCAACATGTTAATACAATCGGAATCAGGGTCAGGGAAAGTATTGGAATCTGTTGAATCACCAACCGAAGTGATGAATTTGTGAAGGTTCAGTGAAGATAGTGTAATTTTTACCACGGTTTGCGGAAATCTTCTTACCGCTCTCTAGCAAGCTTTTACATGGGATAAACTTGAAAGGCAAATGATAGCTTATCTGTGTAATTTATCTGACACACTAGGAGAGTGCTTGACACCCTGCCATCCCATCAGCATAACTAATCTAGTATACTCTATTTCAAGTGGAGCAAACATTGTTTTACAATTTCTCATGATATATCGCAATTACTTGGCAGGGGCCCTCGGCCATTATTTTTGAATAATCACAAATTCAAACAACGCATTCATTTACGGTATATTATAATCCACTATAAATAATAAATATTTTTTAATCAACTTAGACAGTTAAGTACTATTTTGCATAATATAAAGCACAATGAAATCATCTACGCATTGGTCTCTGTATCAGCGGAAAAATGAAATGTTCTCTTTGCAAATCTGAAGCGAACAGCAGCTCACTGGAATTTGATTTAGAACACATTTTGTAAGAACAGTGTTATACTGCCACTTCGTTGATATCATCCATGATCCATTTCACTTTTGTCAAAGATGTTCAACTTGTTATCACTAAAGGGTGAATCAGTAAAAACTAATACATTTAATTTGACATGCGCACGTCTCTTAGGACTTCGAATTATTTTTGAATGCTGCCTCCAAGCTGACTCCTCAAATGCCACTTCATCTATCAGCTGACTAAAGTTATTCAATATAATATATGCCGAATTCTATGTTGTCTAACTTCACATAACTCAAGTTCTCTAAACACATGGAATTAAACAATGGATGAATAACTAGAGTAAGAATAGGTAGATGCATTAAGCATTGCGAAGCTTTGAAAGAAAAATGCTAACATTTAGCCGTATGAATTTTAAGGCAGCTCAGAGACTAGTTGTGCTGTTTCTAACCACCGGGTTACTGACCAAACAGCATATTATAGCATAGACATGTATGTGTCATTGTGATAATAGGGTAGGCCAATATAATTAATATATTAAGGTATAACAGTATGCATTGTTTTAGGGTATATATTACATTTGAGTATATATTATGGGTTATGCTAGGATATATTAACACCATAAACATACTATTTATTACGTAATATATAATAGTAAGTTTATGATAATAGCACTAATAAGGTACATGTATATAGTATGCTGATAGGATGTGTATTCTTATTCTAGGGTATTCTAGTATAATCATGATTATGTAGGGTATAAATTAAATTTTGGTTATCATTATAAAGTTAAAGCACTGCAACAGCCGGCAGCAATTGCTGTCAGACAGATTGGAATCCGATCTGTAGGGTCAAGTCTATTCTTGACAGTAATTTATTTGTCTGTTATGGAAGTACATAAGTAAATAGTAATACTCACAGGAATCTGTAGGAGTTAGCAGAGTAAGTAGGGATATTCCATACAGAATACATAATATATTCCAATCCATTTTACACGATGTAACAATATCCAGTAGGAGACCAGAGAGTTCATATACTCTTCCTATTGTATATTTTATTTCCGATGTATATCTAAGTGTGTGAACTATTTAGTTTGATAGGGCCACACCTAGGATGTTAATTATTCCTCCGCCACGGACTAGAGTGTGCCTTGGTGTGCCTACAAATGGTAATGGAAATTAGATGTATAGCTCTGCATATCATAGCCTCTGCTCCTGAAGCCTTCTCTTGTGTAGGTGGGAGACCTGTTAGACCCTCCCTCCTGTATCATGGGAGAAAGACAATGGTAATGTGGAGACTGAAGTAATCAATATAACGTTACCATGGGGATGTCATATACCTAGGCTAATGCTCAGCTCTCTGTATATGTTATGCTTGTCTAATTATATTCTCTTTTTATGCGCTTAAAGTAAAGTAAAGAAATGGTTGATGGTGGTATAAACCTGCCATTGTTATCTTTATGTGCTGTTGATGATGGTGACGAGGTTTGTTTTTTATAATCTCCTGAGTCGAGATTTGGTTTATAGTGTGGATGGCGTCTTGGGATGGAGTTTTGTGGTTCCCCGATCTCCAGCACTAACTGCACTAACTCAAATTCAAAGTTTGACGCGGGTGGAAATACAGACTCTGTTGTTGAGAACTGTTCTAAACAGTTTAGCCCTAGTCATCAGTCATAGACTTCTTTGCCTACTGGTTGTTGGGCGCTCAGGCTAGCTACATGTGCATTATAAACTACATTCTATTTGAACCTAGGTGATTTATATGTGATAAAGAGTTGCACTTTACCTTAATATATTGTCAAGTGCATTACATAAATCATACTTACCAGCAGAAAGAGATTCACAGCTACTTTATGTATACCATAGAAAGTTTGTTTGTGGATAATATAACTTTGAATCTCGAGTTCCAACCTCTCCATGACCTTAATGAATGGCTTGACAAATGACTTGAACGAATGGCTTGAGAGATGCATTGAGACTGACTAGATAAGATTTTCCATCCCTTCTAAAAGTTGGTGGTAGCGCCACACAGTTTAGCATTTCGTTAGCGATGGCATCGGTACTGAATTACAAGCATGTTTGGCAGAATACATGCTAATGTTACTTTATTAAATAATCCACCAACGGTTTTGAATGGCTACCTTTTCAAGCTAAGCTAGAGCCTGGACTGATTTTCCAGCTTATCTGTATGTTATGTAATTATCCTATGATAACATCCTATGATATACGATGTGGGCGGGTAACTTCTAATGAATTTAACTTGTTTTAATTTATATTTGTGTACTGGTGTTGTGGATAGTGATCAATTATTATCATAATGATACTGTACTGCTCAATATAATTAATAACAAAATGTATTACAGTGTGTATGAGGCAATGAGATAGCTTTTAATGGATAAATGCTCTCCACTTGAGAAAAATTTATAGAGTATCTTCTGTATACATGTTGTTTAATTAATGTGCTATTATAGCGTAAACTATACATGGAATTGACATAAAACTACATGTATTTATAAATGTACATGTACTTGTATTTGGTGGAGCACCATATTGTTCGAAGCTTTATGATTGGAATTTTATATGATATTTTCTTTAAAGTCACTGGTAAAATCAATGTCTAAGATGGAGGAATTCATGCTGCCATCAACTGTTGGTATGTCTTCTGCTGTGGTTGGAGTATTATCTTCAGTTGCTGTTGGAGACTCGAGGTGATCTTCAGCTGCCTTGTCATATATGTCCAGCACCGCCGCCATACGCCTCTCTAAATCTAGATTCTCTTCTGCAATTCAATAAAAAGAACAAAGTTATTTTAAGTTTAAGCTAGACTTCATTTTCTTGTATTGGAGAGTTGATCTTATGAGGTCTTAGATCTTATCCTATCGTTAGACTTGCTGTGTTTTGGCTATGAAAAATGGCTATTTTTTTCTATATATAAAAGCGCTCGGTTCCTTATCTGGTTTGTGGTCAGGGTTTGGGGAGGGCACAGATACTGCCATACTGCATTGTTAAAATCTTTCTTAGCTATTATAGTCACTCCATTTTCTAGTTTCACTGAGCAATGACAGCTAGAATAGTTGCTGTCACGATCTGACATCATCTTATTCTCATCTAGACGTTTGGATTTGCAAATATGTAGATGATTTGTATAGATATGTACGGTTGGCTAGGATTCACTACCTCTCCATGTCCGTTCACAGCCTCGGTGTCATGATATGTATCATCTAAGGACACCTACGCATCTATATTTTGTAAGAGTATAAAATCTTTACCATTAATCTAATACCAATACCAATTATAACTAAATATAATCACAGTATTTTATTATTAGTGTAGGCCTAGTCTATATTGTATTAGTAGTGTAGTGCAGGGCTTTTCCCAGGGTTAAACTTTGTTGGGTGGGACAACAAATTCTAGGGGAAGGGTTATCAATTTTCTATGTCAGTTCCTTAAAATATAGCTTATTTGGAGGGACGGGATCCAAATAGTAGGGGTACGCGCCCCCTCCGCCCTCCCAGGAGAGAGCACTGATGTGGTGTATACTATAGTGTAGTCTGTATCTTAGCCAAGCTAAGATATTTGTAAAGCAAACCTATTTGCCAGTATCTAACATGTGTTAAGAGACGGGGAACAAACGAGCTCTCAGTAATTTGCTGTCGGTGACTTTGAATTTGCTGTCGTGGTAGTTGATTCTTGCCGATACAAATTTGAATATTTTATTTTAAAATATCTTGCACTGACAACACCTAGACACACCACGACTCTCACTGATAAATTATAGCTTGCCTCTCTGTCTGCCTCTTTGTAAAAGTAGGAATTTGTCAATATATTTGTTAATACCGCTCTTATTATACCCCTAATTATTATAGTAGATTTGTTAAATTTCATATACCTTTCCTTGTTTTATTGCTCGTTGCTTGTCATTACTGTATCATGACAACCTGTTACCATTGGCAACTGAGGTGAGCTGTGGAAATTCTGTCTCCAATTTCGATTGTTATGTTAATTATTATTCGTTGTCAGCCAAAAACTAGCTCATAAATTTAAAACAACACTAGAGAATTGTGACAGGCTAAAACAGTAATATCAAATGAAAAATCATGTGTTACCAACAGTGACTTAGCAATGAAACGATATTTCCATATTTTAAGCACCCTGTTGACGACAATACACATCAACTAACTTTATGCATACGGTACCAACATTGAACCGAGTAATCACGCTCTTATACTACCACCAAGTGAACCGAGTAATCACGCTCTTATACTACCACCAAGTGAAATGGGGGAATATGCGATTTTTTATTTACTGATGCATTGTTGGTTCCAGTTACGATCCAGATTGACTAGTATGTAACATTGGATAATTAAAAATATTGTTGATGTTGATATTGATGCATTAAAAATATTGAACGCCCAGCCCTAGCATAAAAATATTGAACGCCCAGCCCTAACATAAAAATATTCAACGCCCAACTCTAACATATCTCTTCCCCTTATTGCACAACTCTTTACACTTATTGCACTAAATTAATCAGGATTCCTACCTGTATCATAAACCATTGGGCCGACATATCCACCACCCTCTGCAGATTCTACACTGGGATAGCGGTTGTATCCATTATTTCTAGTAAGAGTTGAGCAACTGTTTCTTCTTCCCGTTGAGATGGTTCCAATAGTTGTATCATACATAATCTGTCTAGTACTTTCCATGGCCTGCTTGGTCATTGTTAGGAACTCATCTGGTTTCACGCCGGTATATTCTCCCAGAGCATCAGGGTCTGTAAAGATTATGATAAAAATATTTGATCACTTTCGCCGGCAGAGTTAATAGGAAGTTATCAGCTCGATGCCGTGATTGGCAGCATGGCATTGTATGAGATTGGCAGCATGGCATTGTATTAGCCTGGGTTGTCTAATACAAATTCATTTCAGCACCACATTGTAGTCAATTTGCCAATGGTACCTTTTGTGAGTTGTCCTCTCTCAAAAGCACAGATGTAGGTTTTGTTCATGCTATTATATAAAATTAATATGTAACAGAAATCACTGTGCTTTTTGTGACTTTTGTCTCTAATAATTAAACTTTTTCCCCTTATAAGGATTTTGTTATTTCGTATTATTATTGTATTATTATTATTATTTTTTCTATTACATGTATTACTATTACATGTATTACTATTACATGTATTACTGTTATTGTCACTGTTACTACTGTTGCTGTTACTATTATTGTTATTATTATCATTTTATCACATTATCTCAACTACTCACTGATATGATCATCTGTCCAGGTCTCAGTTTTGCTGTAGTCATCATCATCATCATAGTTGTCCTGAGCTCTTGGTCCACCGAGGGATCGTAAGAGCTTTAGGAAGTTTTTGTGGTTCCGATATCTCTCACAGCAGTAGAGAATTATCAGAAGTACTATAAGCATGGCTATTGCCAGCCCAATAGCTAGTGCAAGGATGATCTCTGCAAACAATATGTGATATAATGCGATTAGCATAGCAACTTTGCCATCAAACATAAGTATTATTCCGTATAGTCCTTATTCCTCCCTCTATTACTGTCACAAACATATTTTCTGATACATGGTGATAATTTCCATCACTAAGTTAAAATGCTAAAATGGCATATTGTAATTTTATTATGGATATAAATAAAAATATTTTATAGTAATAATAAATAATGAATATTATAAATATATATAATAAATAAAGTCATGATTTTTAATATTTTGTAACTATAGCTATAGAGTAACATAATTATAGCTATAGAGTAACATAATTATAGCTATAGAGTAACATAATTAATCATTGATTCGTCTGATTTTTCGGTGTTTAAATATTCTGCAATGGAGTAATTATACTACAGTGACTCTCTTGCTGATAGGCGTCTGAAAGCCAATGTTACTCAAGCAGCAAGAAATTCTTCTAGGAAAGATGATATTTAACAATGTTTGATGTATTCCATATCACGGTTGATGTATGAAGCATAATCTAGCTATTATTGTCGCAGTGTCACTTGGGAAATACCACAGAGGCACAGACAACATTTTAGCATCTGCATAATACAAAGATTACCATGTAACGCCCACTAGTCTGACAGTAATTTTGTATTACTCCAGCAAGAAATCTAAGTAACGCCTACTCGTTAAGCCATAATTTCTGTATTACTTTAGCAAGAAATCCATGCTTGGAAAGTAAAAAATGTTCATGTGATGTATTAATTACTGGTGTTGAGATTGTGGGAGATTATGGTTATGTGTAATAACTACGTGATTGATGGTTGTTTGGTGGAGTAATGCAGTATGGTTAGTTGGTTGGTTAGTTGGTTAGTTAGTTAGTTAGTTGGTAGTTAGTTGGTTAGTTAGTTGGTTGGTTGGTTAGTTGGTTAGTTAGTTGGTTGGTTAGTTAGTTGGTTAGTTAGTTGGTAGTTAGTTGGTTGTTAGAGTGTGTGTAGAGAACTATAAATGGTAAGTGTGTGTAAGTGCTTATGTGTGCGCAAGTGAGTGTGGGCTCTGTGTGATGTGCTAAATACTTACTTTCCCTGTCCTCGAGGCCTGGTAAATATATTGGAATGAACACTGGGAAGGCTGTGGTGGTTGTGGGAGTTGTAGGTCTGGTTTGTGGAGGCGTATTAGGAGGTGGTCCTACTGTGCTAATATCCTCTCCAACTACAAATCAAGACATATAGTTTTGAGTTGTCATGATAGACTGGTTTGGTGACTACAGCATGTAGTCATTTTGTTCACTATTCTTTATCTGAAACCAGACGATTTGTTAACTACTAGTCAACCAAATGTTGGTCCCGCACATTATCAGAATTCTACAGACTTATTGTCGTCACAAGTACACTTCAGAAACTGGTCTGTTCTCATGCTATGCAGTGTTTCTGTCTGCTGACAGCTAGTAAAGTCTGGCTCTCATATTCTGTTATTGTATAATGGTAATTATGCGAATCGGTGGATTTCAGTAGTACACAATAGTACATTATAAGCTCAGTTGGGTTCTCCTGCCCAACTCTTTTCACTAGCCATGTGGGCGAATTTACATGTTTTTAGCTCTTAATTTATAATTACATTATTGCAATTATAATTTCTCGAGCTCACTAGTTTCACTACGCTAGAAAGATAATCCATTTTAGATATATTTAATATTCCTACGAGAGTAAATGAGAATTGAGAACCAGGCTTGATTCACAAACGCACCATGGAAGCCAAGTAGTTTGTAAGAATCTTAAGCCTATAAAACGTGGAATCCGAATAAATTTGCATATGTAATTTCAGACTGCACCTAATGTTATACCTATTTCTGGTACAGTGCTCACGAACCATGAGAACATAATCCACGTAATGAGTCATTTCAATCATGAGCACGAATCAAAATATCTTACCAACACACTCAATGTGAAGTAAAACTCCAGTGAAATATTTAGTTCCAGTATTCGGACAAGTCCTGGTATCGGCAGCATCATCTTTTATATTGCCAGTCAGCGCCCACCATTTAGGAAGAGAACCTTCTCCGCATTGACTCTTTCCTTGACATTTGTTACTGAACCAGTTGTATAAATGTAAGTAGGTTTCCGATAGACCAAAATCATCAGCATCTACAAAGTAATCAATAATAGTAATCAACGTAAGTAATTTCCAAAAGTAATCAACATCAAAGTAATCAATAAAGTGTCAAATCTCAATGGTTACTAACATATCACCGAATATTATTATAACTATTATTTCCTATATTACATGTACTTGAAATGAACATTGCTAAAAGCAATGGCCGTCATTTGTTAGTCTTGCTACACGAAAGTAACTAGTATTATGCACAGTCTAAACTTCTCCTAGGTTTGTGTTAGGCATTAGGCTCAATTACATTTCCTTATGTTTTAATGAACTACTAATACAACATTTACTAGGATTATAATTATATTTACAATTATGATTAAAGAACAGATAACTCCTAAATAGTGCCAATCATTATGGTGGGTTGCAGAAAATTATCATATCGGAAGATAACAACTTCTAATTGACTATTGCTATGCTGCACCTAATAAACTAATTGATATCTAACAAACTTCTGTGTTAAATAAAACCCAATGTAGGAAAAATAAATATTCCTAAATTTAAAAATATCTACGATAGACAGATTCAGTATGACAGTGTAACTATGCAAGCTCTGGAAATAGCCAGTTATTTGATATTGCTTAGTTTTTAAATTAGGTAAAATTCAGATTGAATATGAAAACTTGTAGATTGTGACTTAGTTAATTTGTTGTAGTTCGGCATAATATTGTCATTAAACTAAAATTTCAGCATCTCAAAATTCAATTCCTCTGATTTATATTGATTAGATCACCTATATAATCACTAATGAATTTGGTTAGTTGCATGCACAGAGATCATGAGGTCCTGGGTTCGATTCCCGCTGTGGTCAAAGATTATTTCTCTGTCTCTCTATTTCCTGTGTTCTGATCAGCAGGTAAAAAACTGGAGGTCAGGTGGGTTTCCCTCGACTAGCTCTACTATCAGATTAGCACCTTAAACAACACAAACAAACAGTAGTATAATTATATACTTGTAGGTTGATAGACAATTAATAGAGTTGTCCCCTCGATTTTACAATTGGTTTGTGAGAAGATAACTCCACAAACTTTTGCTTGTATCAATTTTCTGCAATACAGAGTGCAGTCAACTCCTACTCGACTATTGTTTCATTACGTTTATCTAGTAACGACTGTTATAGTCAGTAAAGTATGTTTGAATTGTTGGCCTGTCGTTGTTGGCTATGTTGTTTCGCCACCGCTGCATTGTTGTACTATTATGAAAGACAATTGTATCTGAATATATACGTATTATATTTCAGTGCCAATAAATTTAGTGGCAATTTAGCCAATTTGACTTGTACTTCCCGCCACAGAATCATGCAGAAAACATTTCTGCAGACAGCTTTGACATCCATATACCATACACTAGAGCGGCCTCGATTCATCGAACGAAAAATCGAATTACCACATTGAAAATATAATCAAAAGTTTTAATTCTAAAAACTTTCGATAATCACAATACAACATAATACAGCCAAACAGAACTGCCATATAACCCACATGTACAATTTTAATGAAAGCAACTACATGTATAATTTTATCTAAAGCTACAGTCAAATATAAGCCCTAATGATATCTATTTTTGGATTTCCGTTCCTGCTTCAGTTACATAAAAACATATTCTACATAATCGCAAATTAACCATTAACAGTAATGGTTAAACCGCATTTCTTTTTTAACCATTACTTTAGTATCAAGTTTAGCTGCACACTGTATTACGCAATATTTCTCATTTATTGAGACAGAAATAAATAATAACAATGACAATAACAAATAATTGAACCCGTTTAGCATCGACAACACTGGAAAGTGGAAAATCGAATTGAAAAAATTGTTTACATTTTTTGTGAATCATTGTTGGCCTACAATGTACTTAATCTATATAGGTCAGTCATTAGAGGTTGGTGTGGCATCATAATCGGTGTACCAGTTCTTTACACTTTATATCTGCTGTATCCATACTTACTGTGTACGACTCTCTTGCACTGGGAGATTTGAAGGCACTGTCTTTTTGCTGCGTTTATAGCTGCTGAGTCTGTAGAGGCGTATATTGTGAGTGACCTTAGCTTGATAATTGACCCTCGAGGACATTTACTATCCTGGGCGTTGATCCTCTTACCAGAGCAGGCTGTCAGGTAATTGGTCGCTGTCTCATCTGAAATGCGACAACAAAAACATTGCAACTTTGTAGTGATAGTGTACAGACGATTCATAGTAATGGTGTACGGACAATGCGTACTGATGGTGTACAGACGATTCATAGTAATGGTGTACGGACAATACGTTGTGATAGTGTACAGACGATTCATAGTGATGGTGTACGGACAATACGTAGTGATGGTGTACAGACGATTCCTAGTGATGGTGTATGGACAAACCGAAGTATAATTCGTTTATGAACGATCCATAGAAATGTTGTACGGCCAGTCCACAGTGATGGTGTACGAAACAATCCAAAGTATTTCGGTATGGACAATCTCTAGTAATGAAGTATGAACGATTCGTAGTAATATCGTAATAATAGTAGTTACGTACAGATGATTCGTACCTGAATGAGAGTTGAGCACTGACACTCCGTTACGAAACTGCTCAATTGTGCTCATAGTAATACCTCCTACTGCCTCTATTGTCTACTGCATGAGTGAAGGGATCGAGGAACAATATCTATGGATTGTATTCCCTTCCCTGCAGATGGTTTCATAATCAATCAACATTATGCCTTATCATTACCATTTTAATAATTCGCCAGACTTTAAAAATTTAAAATGCCAATTGCTATTAGAACTAGGATTTTACTTCTAGCAATTATGAATCTATGAACCAGAGCTACCAGGTGGACATGTCACGTTAGCGGACTTGTCGTGTTAGCGGACCTGTCGTGTTTTAATGCCTTCCATAAAAATAACGATATTAACATCTTGCTAGCTGGACATATTTATTATTTTAAAGTGGTAATCCAATAGCACCATGAGCTAGTTGAGGGAAAGCACGATATCTTTCTCTTAATAATATAGCAATAAAGAGACTGTATCTTGGTCTACTGTTTATGAGATGTATTTAGAGAGATAAATGAGTTATTGAGCAGATTAATGAGCAATTATTGCACTGTGTTTCTAGATAACAATCCAAATAGTTAAACCTCAAAAATGTCTTCTTCCTCAATATGTGATTCACACACGCTTATCTGAGTCATACAGAGTTGTCATCATCAACTAAATTACAATTTAACTGTGGTAGATAGCTGATAGTTGAGATGAATTACTTTTCTAGCAAAGATTTGGCAACCATAGCTACAGATATAACCCTCAGTGCACTGGATGGGTCTCGGAAGTTAGAACCATGCCAAGATTGATTTCGTGAATTTGATAGTAATGTTGTTGAATTCAGAAACTAAACTTAGAAGATTTTACAACGAAGTTTTACAAGAGATACTTTAGGGATGTAACGGTTTAGCCAAAGTCAGGTCTATCGAGTGACTTCAAAAGCGAACCGAAAACACAATCATATTCTACTTTAGTATTGATTAGGTATAGTGAATAAAATTGATTTATTTTAGAGTGGAATTTTGTATCTTAATAAATATTTTTTTTCGTCATTTAAATCATCAGTTAGCATCAACACCTTGCAACTGTGTATGTTATCTTCAAGTGTTATTGCGGTATCCGATATTGTCGTGTCCTTTAGCAATCCACTAGCCCTTCAATGTCTAACCCCAGACTGAGAGGGAAATCAGATAAAGTGTATCCGCTCAGTGATCGAGTCATGAACAATTAGTTTTGTCAGTGTGTTATTGGCGATTTAGCTTCTTTAGGTACACGAAATGCGTACACTAAAGACGATTACATCACACCAGAGGTAATGAGGCGTCTGTAGCTCAGAGCGGAATTAAATTTCAAATAATTTGTAAGAAACAGCTGACTATGCTGGTTTCCAAATAGCTTGGCTTATGAGCCCACTTGCTTAAATCCGAGTGATCACACACTCACGTTCTCAACGACTCATCTTGTTAGAGTTCTTGGAAGGAAAGCTACCTGTATTTTGCAATAATCTCTTGAGCCTCGCTCAAGTTGAGCCTCGCTCTCAGTAGCAACTCACGTGTGCTGCACAACAAATTGATTACAATTTACTCATAAAATTAATGATCTATGATTCATGTGGTAGTGCTAATTAATTTGGTGTCTTCCAGTGCTCGGCAGGCCAGAGTCTATGGTTACTGTATTTATCGTTATCATGATTAAAAACAAGACAAAACTACGAGCATATACAACTATTCAACGTGCAGCTACCCAGATTATTCATCCTGATGTCTTGAATACTCCCAAAGACTGCAGCGACCAGTAGCTATCCATTATTTTGTAATTAAGTTGAATCCGAAGCATTCATCCCTCATTTTAATAGAATATCTTTTAACAACAATCGAGCATCCTCCCATCTCAACACTAATTTTTATCGTGTAAGTCCAACAACAGCAAAAAGCATGACAGTAGTTCGTTACCTTTCTTTATAGCTATTATAAATTAGTTACATTTTTTTATAGTATCACATTTTATTGTAAGCATTTGATTTTATCTTCCATGATATTGAACGTCCAATATACAAAACATGACATAACATTGCTTTTTTCTGTCCGTTATATTGTCAATTGTTGAAGGCTATCCAATACTACCTTGATCGTTATACCACAAGACACTTAGGAGCATTTGTTACTTGTAGTCATTTTGAGGTTCTATTACGGAGGTTTGTCTTCCCCTCAACTGATCATGCTGACCTTGGGGGACTGTCTACGTCTCCTAAAGATGTCGATATAGACCAGGAGGAACCCATTCACATATTGATGATTGCTGTCAAGGCTGATAAAACAGCTAATACTGACGAGGAGTTGAGTGAGAAGTTCCTTAACTTCTGTCAGCAGAAGGTAAGCTGCGTTACTCATTGCCTTCTCCTCACAGGTACGATTGAGAAAGCGGGCATGGATGGCTTTGAACTTGGGGCATTGCGATGCATTTAATAACTCGATATTCCATTGGACCTAATGATTTTAATATTAGGTTGTTTGAAACTCCAAAAATTCCTGCTATCCACCTCAATGGCTATGTTTTGCGTGTGTTTTTGTGTTTTATCCCATTGGACCACAGCACAGACATTAGCATTAGACTCAATGAATGACACTTCTGGTGCATAAATCTCCAGGAAGTCGGGAAACCCAAACCAGGTCTCTACAAGTGAATTTGCAAACTCATAATATAGTTACTTCAACTCCAACAATTCTAGTGTTACTAAAGTTGCCAGTAGTGTTGACTGACACTCACAGACTACTTCGATATAGTTTATAGTTATTGTTATGGATGTGCAATTCTTGCATCTGGATTGTGTGGGCAACTGCCAGCCTTCCAGCTGCACCTAGTGAAGATGCCTGCACCCAGATTAGTCGAGGACAGATAACTTCCCTAGATAATAGACCACATATGGTGGCTGCAGATGTATCCTGCAGATGTAGACAGCTGTCTCTATTATCTAGCCAATATCCAAATCCAAGTTGCCTGTTGCTGAGGGACGCTATACCATCTAGTGGCATTGCAATAAAAAATAACTCTGCTTAACTTGCTTCATGCAGCTTTATGTATTGCAATGCACTCTCCGTATATAGATGAACATTATGCATCGTGAACACTTAAGCCTTTAATTATAGGCCAGCTACCTTTAAGTCATGCTTGTCATACATCAGTATGTTCAGACTTGTTGTTCCTGCCAG
>JAOQGN010044393.1:0-19700 GCA_027564295.1 Himantozoum antarcticum
AATACTATAGTAGAACTATCAACTATGGAACTTCAAAAAATGTCCATGAATTTTTTCAGAACCATCTGGTCACCTTACATTTAGTCCCATTGACGTATATATCCGTCACACTAGCGGTTCGGGCGACTCCCCTTTAAAACATTCATAACTTCAGTTAGAATTGGTCTAGACAGCCATGCTAAGTTTCATTGTATAGCCAACACGTAGGGCTCTATTTTCATATTATACAACTGATAGAAATAAATACAACAGATAGATTAAACTTTTGCCTTAGCAAACAAAAATTTTATATTTGACATTTCCGGTTTGGGATTTCGTGCGAACAGCCCATATCAATGTCATGATATCTTGAATATGGAAAGATATAGAACAAAAAGATTTTTGCAATGAAGCGGAGGGTGAATTTAGCCACACGAGAATATTAAAACACAATTGAAACTTAGCTATTTCATCTGTTCAACTTTAAAAATTGCATAATTTCCGGTTTATATTTTTTATTTATAACCATTTTCAGTCAGTGTATGGGGCACATGTATTTGATATTGCCTGTCACACTCAGGAGCTCGGAGGTAGGTTGTGAATACATGGTTTATACGCCGAACTTCCCATATAATCCAACAGCTCTACCGGTTCGAACGCAATCTAGTAATCAATAATTAGCTTCTACACTAGCACAATAAATAAATAAATTAATTCAAGTTATTGCTGCCATCTACTGGTCTAGGGTGCATGATAGACAACCAGAACCAAGTGTACTCTGTTGTTACCAAGTGACTCAGTTTTCTGAGAGGATTCTAATGAGAGTGGTTTCAGATATCTATGTGCCCAACTTAAAGTTCAGTAGCTATAAACCTAAAATGTGGTATGTGTTGTGTACAGAATTATGTTGTGATCACTTTTCAAACATACTTCAAGGCTCGAGCTCTCTTCGTTCTCTCAGAATATTGAAATCATGGGAGGCATATCAAATTATGAAAATTAGTTTGGGAGTGAAAGAGTTACAGATTAATGGTATTGCAACGTTAAGATATCCAATTCAAAACCGGCTTTCAGTCGGGTTTAGAAATTAGAATATAAATAAAGCCATTGGCAGATAAATGAGATACTGAAACTTTTATTTGACCTACATTATTACATATATTTTTATAAACATTTGTGTACACGATATAATGTTATCATTCGTTAGTACGGTACCTACTTAGTTTGTTATAGCTGAAGATGATTAAACTATGGCCAATGATTTTATGCCACCCATTATAGCCTTTTCGGATGTTGACAAGTATCTATGCAACCCCCAAGGATTTTATTTTTATAGTTGTGTTTATAGTCCTCATAGCATGCCCTTTATCGACTCTTAGCATGAACGATGAAGTCGTTTGGTTGAAACAACGAAGTAATGTGTGAATGTGATTGATTAATCCATGTTCCAATGGCTCTTGACTTGGTCGTTTCTGTATGGCACTGGGCAACAAATATTCAATGGAGATAGAAGGTATTTATAAAAACTGAATGACTACATGGTAGTTTGCTAAAAGTACAATGATGACCTCGCTACTAAGGCAGCGAGAAAGCTTGTGTATCAATATCATTAAAAACAAAACTGGGAATTCCTGAATTATGGAATACTAACAAAATGGGTGGGAAATCTTAGCATAGGAAAATCAGAGGCAACATCCCAAGGTCGAGTGACAAGCTTCAATGAGATTAATGTGAAACATTTTTTAGACAATCTGGATTCAGTCATGCAGCGTGGCGATTGTCAGGCCAAAGCCATATACAACTGCGATGAGACAAGACTAACCAGTGTACACAAGACACCGAATATTATTGCTAAGAGAAAAGTGGCCGTTCTCCGTGTTGATTGATGCAATATAACAGAAATGTGATCAGCGCCTTATCATGCTTGGGAAGTCGCTCCACTTCTCTTTCATATTCTTCTCTTCTCCGTCTGCACCAGTCCTCTATCTCTTCTGCTATTCTCATCATACGCATTCTCAGTCGCTCACTACTGCTCGGACTAGATCTGTGGGACAGTGGGACAGATTACCTGGAAGCAAGTGGGACAGATTACCTCCGCAGAGTAAGCCTGGTAAGCTGAGGAATGCTTGTAATGATGATTGGGTTGTTCAAGGAGAATTTATACTACCTTGCTACATCTTCCCAAGAGTTACATAAAATTATTAACTGGAAGGAATGCTCAAAACATTTACTAATATTTTCTTGAATTTCCGAGTTGAATGAGAGGGACCTCATGGAGAGGGAGTGGCACAGCACGGGTGCGAGAAGAATTGTCTTATGCCCTTTTACACCAGTAGAGGAGCGGGGAGAGTGAGGCTTATTAATAGAAAGATCCTCGAGGCCAACGCCCACAACGGGTTTGGGACACCAAAGATAATGGCTCACATGTTCTGCCGAAGAGATGGAGTCGTGATTCTTGAGGAGAGATACCCACAGAGGGATGGGGTGCATTGGACGCATGAAGCGAGAGATATAGCGCGAGCAGTAGTGAGCGAGTGTGAGAATGCATACAATGCGAATAGCAGAAGAGATAAGAGTACTGGTGCAGACGGAGAAGAGAAGAGTGTGAAAGAGAAGTGGAGCGAATTCCCAAGCATGATAAGGCGGAGATCACATTTCTGTTATATTGCATCAATCATCACGGAGAACGGCCACTTCCAAGCTTCAGCCTTGGAAAAGCATCGCAGCAAAGTAGAAGATCTTAGAGCTGAATTGAAATCACTGACAAAGCTTGAGAAAGCAGTATTGGAGACGAAACCATAACTGTCATGACTAACGGAACTGAGGGCAACATAGCACTCAATACTGAACTGAGGCCATCAGCCTCAATAACACCTCATCAGACACTGAACCCACAGCAACGTCAATACTCTCCAATCACAGAATACACTGCAATCACAGAGCACGGAACATAGACAAAATGCTCAGCAAGCGGTCAACCTACTGTCTACATGAATGTCACAGCAACCCTTGAAGAGTCGTATGCAAAGAAGAATGAAGGAGGATAATCTTTAATAGGAGATGAACCGGGCTAATGATAAACTGAAAAATCATTGTGATCTCCACAAAATTAAAATTAAAGACTTTATTGCAAGGAACCGTGTAGATAACCCCAAGCTAACGGTATCTGAAACTATATATAAGGCAGCTAGCGAACTGGCTGTTATCAACAGAAAAGTATTGCAATCACTAACAGAATGCATATTGTTTTGTGACAAACATTTATAGCTTCTAGGGATGCCGGTCTGCAAACAATTTACAGGAAATATCAGTCAGTCAGTGAGGATAATGATTCAATTGATGAAGTTAATCTTGGAAATTTCAAGGAACTTGTGAATTTCCGTGCTATCTCGGCTGATGCCATCTTGAAAAACCATTTTGCCCATTCTAAAAGGAATGCAACTTATGTTAGTTATCTTATCATAGAAAGACATTGCAGGCTATAAGGGAGTGTTCAAGAGGCTATTGTGAAAGAAGTCAGAAATCGAGAGGGCACAGTTGTTTTTGCTTTATCTGCTGGTAAGGTTACTGATGTTTCTTGTAATGAACAGCTGATTGTCGTATCTACTATCTAGTAATGGAAATGTAGTTAAAAAGCTGCTAGAATATATACTTGTATGCCTGAAAAGTATAACCGGAGCTGATGTGAGTGATGCTATCATATCTGGTCTGCTAGGTCATGGCTAGGACATCAATGATTGCAGAGCTCTAACCTATGATGGGGTGTCTAACAGGCTGCCACCTAAATGGATGCAGAGCTAATATTTAACGGATGCAGTCTATGGCTCACTATCACCACTGTGCAAACTCAACTTGACGCTAAATGTGACAAGCAAAGACTCGGCAATTTAAGTTAACACCACCTATTGGCCCTAAGAAAATATAATGTACTGCGAAATGCGTTGGGGAAATGCCACACAGTCATGAATTAACTGAAAGAACGCCCATGAACTGAAAGAACTCCAACTTTAGCTTGAGCACTAAAACAATGAGTGCACAAATGGATATGACAAGACCACCAACGATGCATCTGGTCTATTGAACTGTATAAGCCACATGCGTTCATTGTCGCGTTCTGCATATGCAAATAATTTTTGAGATACACCAAAATTCCAAGCATTCTGTTGCAGGGCAGTACAAAATAAGGTGTTTTTTCAAACGCTAATATTTCTGACGTGCTACAACTCCAAAACAAAGACAGGATGAGGCAAATCGGGATGCCGTGGGGGATGACGTGCTTCATATTAAATTCTGAAATCACTAGGCCTCGTATAGCTGCTCAACAAAGCCTGAGGAAAAATCACCCAGCTGAAACCCCAAAACAGTAATATAAAAGAGCCCTGCTTTATCCACACCTTGACCATCTGGTATAAGAGCTCGATAGGCGATTTGAAGCAGCAAAATTTATGCCTAAAAGCATTTCAGCTAGTTTCATCTACCTTCTATAAACAGAAAAGGTATATTTGGACAGAAAAAGCGCTGATGTCCGCTGATGAATACAAGTCTTTTATTTTACCAAATAACTTTTATACGAAAGTGTACCATTCCATTCCAGAATGTTTTTTTATTGTATTGCGGGTTCTCATCGACCATCAATCATAATTTTCACATGTTTGATACAATTATAATGTAATCCCTAATGCAATGGTGTGGATTTTTAATTATATAATCAATATCGAATACTTCAGTTTTCTATCACCTTCAGTATTTTCACCACTAATTTCGCGAGTGTATATCATTGACATTTCGTAACGAAACTGGCCACGTTTCTTTCACCAACGACTTCGTTTCAGTATGGCATATATACTCCAATAGCAATAATTCCAGATGTCGCACACAAAGAATCGGTGTTTAAGAATTCAGAAATGTATGTTATGACATCGTCACCAATGTTGAAATACCAAACTGATTAGGAATCCTACAATTAAATCAATCATGGCAAAAGGTTACAGATTGTGTCAAGATTGGTCACAGGAAAGGTCAAGATTGTTACAAAGGCTGCAACATGACTGGACAAGCGATTTCACTAAGAATACTAATAAGCACCAGTTTTGGAATGAGAGATATTTTCAATATCGAAAACAATATTATTAATTATTATTATAATATTAATTATATTAATAAATTTAGTATCAGCTAACACTGCCAAGTCACAGCCAGTCTGCTTCTGTGCTGAACAATCGATCATATCAATTAATGATGAATATTGTATTTCTGTTACGCATAACAATTAAGCTCTTGTTTGGCAACAATACCAACAATTAGAACTATTTATGATTTGGAGAAATAGCAAGGCAAAAATGGAAGACACTACAGCATTTGAATATGACACAAGTGAAGTTGGATTCAAGAAGTTTAGAGTTTTAGGAGCTCTGCAAAGCATTTTGGGTACGTTTTAAAATAGCAACTAACACTGCAGTGATTCAGTAAATCATTTTTTTATTATAATATATTGTATGTATATCAAACATACTCTATCTGCTTTGTATTGTAGCCGTAAACATAGTTATTATAAATATAATTATTATACCAATACTAAAAACATAATTGTTAAAATATCTAAAAATCTACCATCTAAAATATGGATAAACAAGGATGTGTTGTGAGGACAAATTCAATTTTCGCAAATTTATATGATAAATACCATGTGATATAAAATTAGAACCATTTTCGTGGCAACCACTTTAAAAAGACTTAGTAGCTCTCAGCCAGTCAGCGATTTCTGCACAAATTAATTGGAAATTCTTGTCTGGAGTGGAGCATCAAATAGTTGTGCATACAAGAGGTTGCAAAGTGAAGCTGAGTTAAGGCCAGATTGTCCTGCATTTTGATTTCTTGAGACCCGTTGTGGCAAACATATGTTGAAGCATACATACCATTTAGAATACAATTATATAATATAATTATAGCTATATATTTATGTTGATCTTGAATGCATTAATAAGACGAAAAAATGCTGTAAAAATGCATTATCAACTTATCTAGATGCATTGTTGTAGATGCCTAATGATACCTAAGTAGTAATGCCCAATGTAGATACCTAAGATGAAATACACCATAAACCAAAAAAAAAAAAACTTATCAGGATTTTCAAACAAAACTACCAAGAACAGCAGAGAGCGCAAGCTGTATCTGCACAACTGTGCGCAAAACAATGCATGCAGCTGTATTCAGCGATTCATAAAGTGAATGTGTATCTAAATTCTAAACTTCCGGTTGCCCCTTCTTCCTTCCTTCAAATTCTAAACTTCGGCTGCTCCACTTTCGATCTGCTTTTGCTTTGCCTGCAGGTTCAGTCTTTCTAAAATTGGCTTTTGACGAGTTTGCTGTTACTAGAAAACCTTTGGCCAGAGACAACCTGATTTGTGCGCCACATTGGGAACTCCATCAAATATATTACACAATCCAAGATCGGTAAAGCGCCCAATGAAGAGACCTCCACTGATCAGCGACCTCCACTGATCTGGAGGTGAATATATATAATAGAAGACTTATCCTTTTTCAACACACTCACAGATCCGAAGAGAAAAAAGAGTAAAAAGAAAGTTGGGTTTTATCGCTTTAGATAAAGCCATTGTTGGTAGGTTTTGTAAGAAATCCCGTGAATCAACATAACAGCTGAATTAATAGTGCACGAGAACAGATGGATGTAACATATCAAAAAACAAAAAAACTGGGAACACTGGAAAGAAATAGAAATGTCAAACAGTGCAACAAAATCGTCCCAAAACGGCTGTTGCAGCCACATCCTTGCGAGAGCTATGTTTCCATTGAGGAAATAAGCTGCACATAGTTCACGGACTTGTGACAGAGACAATCCAATCATGCAGTGTCTCTGTTCATTATCCTTTGTGGTTACAAAATGTCTGCTGGACAAGGCAAACGATCTGTAAGAAAAAATCCAATTCCACAGCATACAATTTTCAGTATGAATATCATACCTCAGAACCCTGTTGCTAAGACTGTTTGAGCTAGAAGACTGTTATTTCTTTCAACAAGGTTACTAAACTGGAAAATATGGTACAGCCGATGATTATGCGACTGCTGCATGAACAGGATGATCATCTAACAGACTTGGTTGAACCATTGGATATAAACTTAGTTGAACAATTCGACAGCAGTGAATTATGCCTATTCAGGTGCTTGAATATTGAAATCCACAGATACATATCTGCCAGCATATCATTTGGGGCCACATTGGCAAAGCTACCCTGAGAGCAGAGATTAGTCTTCGACACTGCTAACTCTAAACCGGAGTGAATATCAATATAATCGCTATATGCCATTAAGAGTGGGTAAAGATGCAACACATGTGGAGGGCAGAACCACGATGACAATGGCAATTCCTGCCCAGCAAATGATCGTACTTGCTACTAATGCAATGCTAAAGGCCCTTATGCATCGTCACCTATTTGTAGAAGCAATTAATTAGAGTTAATTGATTGTTTCGGCTTATTATTGACGGCGCAACTGTATAGTTTGTGTCACTAAAGTCGGCTCTACAACAGACAGCAAACTGTATTTCTATACAATCAGGATGAGTAATGTTGTGTTTGTAGGGGTGGCCTTGATTACACTCAGCATCAGTTATTTGGCTACAGCAGGATCTCAACCACACTTCCAATCAAACTTTGCAAAGTCAATGGTATTTGTATTTCTAAACATATTGTGTGGGGTGGTGTTGATTGTGGAAATATTACTGACTCTCCGAATAAGAAGTAAAGCATCACATCTCTCAAGATATGTAAGTAACCACCATTGGTGGTGGGAGATGATAAATTAAGTCGTTAATTGGTACATTGTTAAGTTGTTAGATGGTTCAGAGACTTCCATGATAACATGTAATTCAGGGTCGACAACCGCCTTGGTCACTAATTGTCCTCCAAATTTTTAAATTGAAATGAATATTCTTGGGAACAGTCTGTCTGTACATCAGCCTATGTACAGTGATCCAGAACTTTCACCAATATTGTTCAATAGGCATAGTACAAAATGAACGTGTTTACAAAAAAAAATCTGTTCCATACTAAATCATCTCAAGGAAAGTTCGAGTAGGCGGAGAGGGAGCAAAAGGGGAGCTAATTGGGCTCCCCTTTTGTCTAATTGGGCTGCACAATATTATCCATATTTTGAATTTCAAATTATCAATATTGCCGTGTCAAATATAGTCAATTATTGTCTTGTATTTGCATTATTGTCTTAAGCTTAGCATGTAGTAACAACAATTTATAAGTTTCAGTGGCGCAACAATTTATGTTTAGACTATATATTTCTCTGCTTTTAGATCAGTGGAATGTTTGTGCGAGCTGAGTATGTAGTACGAATTTGTATGTTACTAACTGGGAACCGTCAAGAGGTTGATAATTACGTGTGCAAGATATCATGGGTTAACCTAGACAACTGGCAAGAAATTGTTGATCAGAGAAATTATCATGAAATGTGGGAAAATAAAAATAGAAATTTCAGCCGTTCGATGCCGCTCAAAATATTTCATTATTGAGTGAACTCTAAAGATAAAAAAATTCTCGCATAGAGACAATCTAGAGGCGAGTTTTTAGAGCACTGACTGCATAAGACAATATTTTTGGCATAAAAAAAAGAAAATATTGGTAGAATTTGCCTGGAACCAAAGAAAACCATTCCAACAAAAATTTTCTCTCATCAACATCACTTTTCAAAACTTCCAATGCGTACAACAACATGTTCTATCGTTCTTGTAATGGTGTATGACATAATTATTCCTTTAATGTTCTATACAGGCTTTTCTCTTTCTGGGAGCCAATGTCGTAAATTTACTGTCTTGTCTGGTGATTGTTCCAAC
Organism: Himantozoum antarcticum; assembly: GCA_027564295.1. NCBI lineage: Eukaryota > Metazoa > Bryozoa > Gymnolaemata > Cheilostomatida > Bugulidae > Himantozoum > Himantozoum antarcticum. Next base: position 8,840 of record JAOQGN010044393.1, read on the forward strand.
AACCTCGCATCTAATTCAGGTGAGTTAGACTACACTGTTACACGCCATGATGATGATCATTAGGCGATGACCATCATGGTCTTCACCAAGTTAGCCTGTTAGCGCTAGTACGGTAACACTTGTCGCTAACACCTCCAAGCAGTTTAAAATCTGAGTTAGGTTCAGTCCAACCAATCTGACATTGCTTGGAGAATTTAGCAGTGTCAGCTCAAAGTATCGGCAGTAAATAAATATTGAATGTCAACCAAACTATTGATCAAGCAATGTAAAAAAAAAACAGTCAATGCTTAATATCGACAGAACCAACAAAATCAATGCCCAGTAGCAAAAAAAAATTAATTTCTAAATATGTTCTAAACATTCGCCATGGGACATTCTAGGATTCATAACACTTTGTTACAGAGTTATGACAGTACTTCCACCAACTACCATTGGACAGTGAAGCTGGTTATGGCATGCTTCATCATGGGAGGAATTGAAATGGTAACATGCTTATTAACCATCCTCCTCTTGCTATGCCGGTACCCTCCTAGAATCGGAATGGTTACAGAACAATGGAGTGACCTCATCATGTTTTAAGAGATAGTTTTAGAACAAGAATATCATATATATTTCTAGATGAAGTGTACCGCTCGAAAGGTAAAATACAAATAAAGGAAACCTGTACAAACTGCCCTGACAAATCAACTAAATAAACAAACTAGTCTTTCGACTAACAAAAAATAATAATATATAGACCAGTCCTTGTTAAGCAATTAGAAACTGCCAGATGCTGGTAGACTGCACACTACTAGTATAGGTAAATAGTATCATACGTAGGTAAATATTGCCATATGTAGGTAAATGCTGTTGCTCTGTTTGTCATGACTAGTCAAGTGTCAGTACTACCTTAAGTGAGTGGAAGAGCGGCTTGTCTTACATATTGACGTCTTCCTCCAGCTCCTCTTCAATCAGATCATTATCCAGATCAACCATGGCAGAAGCTTCATAGGCATCATGGCCATCCTCCCCAAACTCTTCCTCATCAATATCGTCATCCAAATCTGAAACAGCACCGCACAAACTTTGTGAACAAAAGCACACAGCTATGCAAGGCCATTCCAACTTAATTGGTTCAGATTACCTTGCTCATCCATTTTTGAGTGGTTAATAAATATATACACATCTCTTATGGTTTTTTATGCTGAATAAATCCGTTCTCCCTTGATAACCTTGCAATTGTCTCTCTTGTCTCTTTCTCCCAAGTCTCCCTCATGCAACTGTCTCCCTTGTCTCTTTCTCCCAAGTCTCCCTCATGCAATTGTCTCCCTTGTCTCTTTCTCCCAAGTCTCCCTCATGCAATTTTTGCAAAATAAAATGAAATACCTTTCGCCATCAAAAATATTTTGGAAATGTAACTTGACCCAAGGAATCAAGCGGGAATGGAATATACAGCATACTATACTAACAGCATATACTCTACGTCAACATAAGCACTCCGCCTTGTAATATCATGTTAAGCTATGTAAATATTAGCAACCATCTCTGTAGCAGCATCATTAAGTTTTGTGCAGAAGTTCTGTTTTTCAATTCAGTTATGCAACGGCACATGAGCTATATTGTGAGGATTAGCGCGCAACACACATAGCATCAACAGCGTGCTGCGTATACTGCTAATATTAACTCCACAACTGCATCAAACAATTCAAAACCATAAGCAATAATAATTTCTATATTCAGTACCAAAAAGGATGAGCATTTGAAAATTGATGCAACTAGCATGTCCTTGCATGTATGACATGCAATGACAGTGAAAGCGAAGACAGCAGAGTTCACCCCCAATATCAAAGTTAATTGACCCCTTTCCTGCCACGGGAGACTATAGTCGTACAAGATTAAATCAGTCATATCAGCTAAAGTATTCAAGATACAGACTTGATCTTGGGTTCATTGGAAAGCCCAGATCCTGTTCTATTAGAATTTATAGTTTCAAATGTCTAGTAGGTGCTATGGCTGATCAAAGACCGTCCAGTTTTAATTTTCGTTTACAAATTACTACTTGCAGAGTAATTAATCCCTATCCTGTCATTGTCTACCCTATCAACCACGTGTGAATAGATAGCTTGAACATATTTGGCACTCTATAGTGCTCTAGAACAATATGGAAGTTAGGGATAGGTACAAATCCTTGAAATTTGAGTTATGTGCAAGTTAGAGAGCCTGGTCATACCAAAAGTTCTTATACTAAACATCAGGAGAAAGCTGCTTCTTAGAGCTTTCCAAAAATATATTGGTTGATGGGGTTATCACCCTTTGCTTTCACATAGAAGTCAAAAATCGGATTCTCATCCAGAGTCCCAAAATCGCTGGCAGGTGGGTTAAGAAATATTCCTGAAACTGCATATGGGCATAATTTTCAGAAACAAACATGAAACAGTCCGACGATCTAGCATCGACCCACAGGTCAGTAATAGTACAGATGCGCTACCATCTCAGTAACAGCACAGATGAGCTACCGTATCAGTACCAGCTCACATGAGCTACCGTATCAGTAACAGTACAGATGCGCTACCGTATCAGTACCAGCGCAGATGCGCTACTGTTTCAGTAACAGCACAGATGCACTACCATATTTGTAATGGCGTGATTGCAAAGGTAATATTTAACATTATAGTAACGCACCTTGAGGCCCTGCTTCAGTCCCTACTTCCGCCTAAAACAAAGATAACAGTAAAATGAAGAGCATTGTGGTTGCTGCCTACCACCTGAACATACATGCACTGCGTATTACTACAGAATGATGTTAAGTACTTTGCAATGTGCAATGCAACCAAGTCTACCGTCCACTGGTAGATGGACCTATGGCTAGGTATTATTTGTAGGTGGCAAAGAGTTCCTAGCATACAATTAGATCCGCACATCAAGATTGGCATACTGTTTGACAAACAGTAACCTGCTCCAATAGACGGCGAACTGCTCCGACAGACGGCAACCTGATCTTAACAGACAGAAAACAGTTCTTAGAGACAGGTACCTGATCTGATAAATGGCAATCTGCTCCGACAGACAGCAACCTGATCTGACAGACAGAAAAATGCTCTGAGAGACAGCAAACTGATCTGACAAACAGCGACCTGATCTGATAGATGGTAACTACCTCGACAAACAGCAAATCTAATAGACAGCAAATTGCTCTGACAGACAGTAAACTGATGGCTTACTTCAAATAAGTTGTAGCAAGTCAAAATCTTGTGTATTCTGTGAGCATGACGTATGAGCTGCCATGGAGAAGAGAACTGTTTGAGGCAGATATAACAGCTCAGCACATCTGGTATATTCTCATCTGAAACAATCAAAACAGCTATGTCTACCGGCAAACTGATACCATACATGTATATTACTGAGGTATGGACAGGGGCGTATGTTACATCCCCCCCTCCGAATGTCCGGGGTCAAATCTGAGGCTAAAAAGAGGTTTTTATTTTTTTAGTCTGATTTTCTTTAAAAGATCAAAATCACCAAAAACTAACCTAACAGATTTTTTCAAACCCTGTAACAGATTTTTTCAATCGAATAACATTTTTCCAACCCCTAACCAAAAAAAACTCCGCTGCGCGGGGCAATCTTGTAAATGTTAGGCAGTTGAATTTCACATAATATACACCCCTGGGTATGGACTCAAGGTGATATAATAATGCTAATAAATATTAAAGGTTCAATAAACACAAAAATGTTGTCACTACATCTCGAGTGCAACCAATGGGTACCATACATTAGAGCTATATATAATTATAGCATATAACTAGCAATAAGGAAATCATGGCCTGGGTACTTTGGCTAGTCATGTGACCAATTACATCACGCCAGGGACATATATGACATTACAATGGGAAATTTCCATTTCCAAAATTCTACATCTCTATATACATTATATATACTCTATGTAGTACGGTACTTTTTTTAGTAATAGTATCCATAGAAGTATCGATTTTTTAATGTTCATCTGGGTAAATATTATTTTTATTACACCTATACAGTCTCGGTCCCTTTTAATCAAATGAATGCTTTGGCTAATATTAAGGAAGTACTGGGGCATCTCGTAATTTATGTGCATATGTATGCTACAGTACATGAGGGATACATTTTAAACATTTTTGACTGAACTTTCATAAACTGTAGTGTTAGAGACTAACATGATATATTTGGTCCTTTCCAAACTGGAATGCATCTTCTGGCCACCATACATGTACATTGTACGATTGGAAGGACAATTCTAATAGGTTACGGTTTGTCCGCACTGTTACACAATAAAATCAGTGTTATTCTAAATCAAAATCGCAAGTATCACAAAATATGAGATTTGTAGGTAATTATGACTGGACTGTAAAGTTAATTTTGATCCAAAAATATTGACGAAGACATAGATAACTTGTATTAAAAATATGTCGATAGGGATGGCATGGGCATTTAGGAGGCAACTCATTATGGAATCATCTCCACATTGCCTAATTCTCCATCCTTGAAAATAATTATATTACTAAACCCAATACAATTCGACATATCTGATGGCTACTAAGATACTCACCAACACAGGTACACTTTTTGAGGGATTTACAAGGGGTGCGCTTGTGCATGATCATAGCCTCCAAGCCATCAAAGACCACGTGACAAGTTCCACATACTAGAATGTCTGGTGGGCCAGCTGTAATGAATTCAATGAGATTGAATAAATATGTTTGCTGTGACATTACAAAAATACTACGGATACACCTCATTACGATAATGCATAGAAAATCAATTAATTGCATCATGAGGTAGAAATAGTAAGGAATTAATAATAATTCTCAATTCGGAGGGACCAACTTGTGGTGAAATGTTGTCAGATGAATTGCAGTTATGAGAAGTTATGCCGACTGCGTCAATTGGTCCTAAGTCAAAAATATCTGAGAACTAAGAATAGAGACAAATACTTCTCCGTGTTGTCCTATGTCCTATGTCAACGAGCTCAAATTACACATAATATAGAATTTTATAATGACAACTAGATGCAATATAAATAGGACTATCATTATTTTGGTATATTTTGCAATATTCTTCATTATGGTGTGCATCCCAGCCCGAGGTTCCATGCAGTATCATCTACAGTTCTTCACACTATCAATTTACCAATATTAATAACATTTCACACTACACACACTTTCACACTAGTAATAAGTATGTACTCCCAAAATTATAATCTTAACCTCTACAAGTCTCAACAACGCTTATCATTATACATACTTGGCTCTGTTTTGATCTTCTTTGCTCTACAAAAAATTATAAGAACTTCTGTAAACAAAAATGCCACTAACAAAATGTGCGCAAATGCTGATAAATTCAGTTCAAGGTGCAATAACAAGCGAGTAGTAATAGAAACTACATAATGATAAGAATTACAATTGTAATAAAAAGCAAAATAAAAGTAAACCTAAAAAGTAAAATAAAAAGCAGCAAAAATTAAGATAAATAAAAGCAGGTAAACAGGTAAAAAGCAAAATAATCAGACACTCACTCGGGTGCAGAGTAACCCTTAGATTCAGAGGAGGGTCTTTTGTTGAATATCGGCAGTGACCCATGACCTGAGCTGTGATCTTGCTGTTGTGCTGTTGATGGTGCTGCACCACCAACCGATCTAACTGCACGATTCTTTTGCATCATTTCCGACACTCGAAATTCAGCAAGCTTTACATCTACATCGACACAAATTATGTTAACGCTAACAGAGCAGGAAAATTGTGAATAAGTTATTTCGAGTAAAATCCAGCTAATCATAAATGCACTTATTGGTGGTTTCATAGTAAGACACAATCAGTATCATTACAAAGAGCCATCCTCTCTCCCCTTCTCCTAAATTTCTGCATGGCGATAGCAACTCCATATTGAGGTCCCCAGTCACCAGTTCCTAACCCATAACAAATACCAAGTAGATATTCCGAGTGCCATTAGCAACGCTACATTAAAATGCAAATCTGTTTGTATTTGAATCACATGTATCTACAGTGAGCCTTTCACAATTTCTCAACGCCAAAGTTCGTGCTTGTAGTCACGGACAGAGCAGCGTATGGCTACAAGGGATGATGATGATATTATTTGCTGGCACAAATAGTGAGACTGGAGGGGAATCCAGCAATGCTTTGTAAGATTTTATTAGTCCATTTGGCAAGGAAGTAAATCTTCCATACAACAAAAACGTCTAGATCATTAACGAAACTTTACTCGCATTGACTTACAGAAACTTTCATTCCAGGAAGACCAAAGTGGCGCACTAGATCACTGTGTTCCAACAGCTTAGTAAAATAGAAACACTTACCGAGTGCGTAACCATAGTAGCCTCTTTTATTTTCCCCTAGAGTAGCCTTTTCTGCTGCCGAGTCTGTGGTAAACTGTATAAATGCAAACGCGCAATGATCCCAAACTGATTTAGAAGTCAGATGGGAAATGGCAGTTATAGTACCATACTTGCTAAAAATAACAAATAGGTCAGGCCTTGTGACCTTTTTCTTGCTAATGTTTGCAACATATATACGACTGGATTTCGTTGCAGGGTCACTGGTCTCAAACGACAGATTATTGCACTGGTGACTCTCAGCTATTTGCAGAGCCAGTGTCTGGTGTTCAGCTTGTAGTATATTTATTTCTCCGTTCCTGATTCCGTGGTTATGACCCCTTTTACCGCCTCTCCCACGAAACAGACCGAGTCCCCTTTGGCCTCGCATTCCTAAAACATAAACAGACACCATGATTTGATTTAGGATGCATAGAAACAATATTTCAGTGTAGTAGACTTCAATGTGTATATTCTTCTCTAGTTATGAATTTCTTTAGGGAGTCCAAAGACTCCCTAAAGAAGTTTCAATGTTTCAATCACAAAGAAAACATATCACTAGATTTCTGAAGTGGAGATTACATCAGGGCTTTCCAAGTCTCAGTCAAATAATTGCATTTGTTGAGCAAGGAGGAAGTAGACAGATCGCTTGCAGTCTATCAGTTTACATTGGGCTGGTAAGACAATCAATTTCTATATATTTAACTTGGCCATCAATATTTTACTAATGCATGCAAGAAAATAAAAATTGCATAACTTTCTGCGGATGACGATTACATGTGCATGCACTATGTAGCGATAAAATATTGATAACATTTAAAAAGAAGAAAATATTCACCAACAACTTTTGCATAATTATTGTCATGAAATGAAACTGCAAAGAATCCCAATGCGCAGTGTAAGGTGCACAGGCCGAGTAACATTTCTCCAGACATTTAGAGATGTAAATCAGCATCGCCATTCAGATTGGTAACTTATCCACACAAGATCACAAGTACTGGGCGTGGTGACGAATGAACTCAGCAAGTTGGGTTGGGCCTCGCATCTCTTTTCGAAATCGGTCTTCATCAGTCTCCGCTTTGCAGTTAAATCGACAAAAAAATTGACTAAAAAATTGAAACGATGGCAAAGGCATGCATTCAGATGAGCTGTCAGTTACAAAATAATTATACTTGCCTCTAATACCACCACGAAAGCGCCCAAACCCTCTATGGCTTTGCATCACTAAAACATAAAAATTCAATAGGCTATTTCAGATGCTTGCGGGTGGAGAACAAACAGATGGATGGTTACTGGTTAGTCAATAATACAACAGTGAGGCAAGTGTCACATTCATCTATTAATTTTTTGAGTTTTTGTTTTACTCCTAAGGCCAAACCCTAAGCCCAAACCTCAAGCCCAAACCTCAAGCCCAAACCTCAAGCCCAAACCCTAAGCCCAAACCCTAAGGCCAAATCCCAATAGATGAGGTTATATGACACTGGCACCATAATAGCTCTGTAAAACCTACTGGTGAGTAGACGTACAGTATGTATGGTACCACATGTTCAGATATTATACTAAATGCGTAGACACTTTTTATTCTCAAGCAAAGAGCCCTTGATCTGCAACTTCTAACGTTTAACTTTAACCGTAATACTGAGAAGAACCACTCTGAGGCATCGCTGGCATCTGTGATAACTTCAGAATCGCTTCATCAGACAAACATAACAAATATATTGATAACACCTGACTCATGACAATAGTGATCTCAAATCCAGAGCGATATGTCATTGCTCTCAGGCACGAAATGAGACAAATGGGGGTTATGGCAGTTATGGTGATTTCCCAGCTTACTATGATTTCTCGAAACTGTCAACATTTAGTATTTGGCTCATTGGTTAAGTGCCCAAGTTGTGAACCTTTAGGTAAAGAATGCTGTTTTGCTAGATAAAATCAGTAATAACTGCTGTGCTTGGGTATGGATCTGATCGAATGACAGCTCAGTTTGAAGCATATGTAATGGGCTATCTTGTGAAGTGAGAGATGGGAACTTTTTTCGGATGAATTACCTTGATAATAAAAGTAAAAGGTAAACAAGCATTTAATTTTTTTCCAAACTACTGCAAACTACAACGAGGCATGGTATAGTGGCCAGGAGCTTAACACCCAAGCCTGAGGAACTGTTTGCTGGTCTAGGGAGGCATTAAACAGCTGTGCAATGATAAGAGCTAATAATTGTACTGAGCCCATTATAGCGGTTCCAAAATAAGCTGTCACTCGATCAGATCTATGCTCAAACACAGGAGTTATTACAGATTTTATCTAGCAAAACACCATTCTTCACCGATTTATTCCAACTCACTCGACTATTAGCAAAGAGGCTGCAGTGAGCCATGAAAAACCTGAGCCGGGTCAAGCTCGGGTACTTTTAATGGGGTCTTGTCGGGGCGGGTCAGGTCACACCAAGCCGATATGATGATACAAAATGATAAGAAATTCTAAGATTTAATATAGTGATTTTGTCAATTATAATAATTACATATTTACAATTATAATTTCATTTATTAATTCAATAAATTTATTTACAATAATTAAGATATAAATATATCAGTTAGTAAATAAGTCAGTTACTCACTAACGAGTCCGAAGTTTGCTTTCCAACTAACATGTGTAACATTAATTATACTTGACCCTAAATAATGCCAATCAATGACCCTGTATTATCGGGTCAAGCTTTGACTTGACCTTGAACTGACTAGCAAAAATTGCTGTCGTCAAGAATGAAAGAATTTCTGAAAAGCAGGAATTCTTTAGGAGTACTGGAAAAATGTGGGTACTCTCAAAGGAACACAGTAAGTGCACCATCTCATTGCAACAGGCCCCAATCATGGAAGTCATAGCCAAGTGAGTTATGGCATGAATAAAGTTGAAGTCATTCCTTCGGGATGAACCAATGGCTACAGCAATAGGATCACTCCTGCAGGATGAACCGATAGCTACTGGCAGCGGATTGTGTAACACCGTACACTCAGATGACCCTCTCGAGTATGTAACACTCTCCCAGCCAGATGTTGGCAACAATGTCTTAAAACAAGGACATTTTGTGCTCATAAGCTTACCAGCTGGCAAGTGAGCACACAAATTTTATGTCGGGTATGTAACATCAGTAGAGATACGGAAGTCCAATTATTCCTAAAGCGTTTAAATCACCAAAAAATGGTATGGGCTTACTCGTAATTACAGATACTGACATAGCTTGGGTCGAATATGATCAGATTGTCCAACATCTCCCATGTTCTACACTAAACAAACAAGAGCAGTATTGATTTGTGGAAGATCTCGCTTCCATTGAGTACACACTAATTTATGTGCTTTCCTTCTATTTATTTATATTGGTAATAGTATCGGTTCCATCCCAATCACTTTCATTTGTATTATTACAAAGAGCATGCCATTTGAGGTGTGCAATCACGCTTGCGCACCTTCACGCACCTGGGCAATTGGCTAAGGAGTGTATGCAAACACTCCGCAAATGTGAGTTTCACTTTCCATCTTTTTGTAGGTTTTGAAAAGTTGTTATAACATAGAGCTCACTCTGGTATGAAGAAAACAATAATCTAAATCACTCATTGCATGCATATTCCCTCATCTCAGATGTTGAAATACCCATGTTAAATGTAGAAACGCAATATAATAATACAAAAATAAAACAAAATTTTAATTTCTTCTCAAAATATACTGGATATAGTTGTAGATATGTTAATATTTCACTCATTATTACAATTCAAAACTTTATTATTTTTTCTTTATGAAAAGCTTTAAAAAGCTCCTGGTGAAAGGACACATATTTTTAGAGCTCCTGAGATTTTACTATTTTTAAGATTACTTAACCTATAATTTCATATGTTTTAAGCTTACTTGCTATAATGGATTATACACCAAAAGATAGAGAACGACATCAGGCGCGCAGTCATCCTACTCATAGCTACACACGTGAGTCGCTGCTCGAGCTAAGATCAAAAAACTATGATATCAAACGATCAAATATCCTATGTGATAATACACTCAAATAGATTGGAGCTTCTAAGCCTCTAGCTTTTAACGACTCTACTGCCAACAAGCAACGATTGTATAGAGGTTCTAGAGGCTACAAAAGGAGACTGAATATAAGACAAAGGCGAACAATACCTCGACCTAAAGACAACCTTATCTCTATGAAGCCTACCAAAGCAAAACAACAGGATGCTCCGAGTACAAACTCTGGCAGCACACTATTAGCGCCATCAGTGTATTATACAAACTGCAGATCAATTGACAGTGGAATGAAGCTAGATGATCTCAAGCATTATGTAACTAAGCATGATCCTGATGTTATATGCTTAACCGAAACATGGATAAACAAACTCGTATAACGACACAAACATAACGATACCTGGCTACAACCACTACTATGTGAACTGAAAGCAACGCACTGGTGGAGGGGTATCTATATTCTTAAGATCATGTATAAATGGGAAAATTGTTGAACACCTCACA
>JAOQGN010044394.1:0-12845 GCA_027564295.1 Himantozoum antarcticum
ATACTGCAATAATATTTATAATCCAGTGTGAATTATATTTGTCTATACCATATGTTTCAATAGTAAAGTATCAAGTTCTAAAATGTGCTGTAAAATATGTAATGGGACTGTGGAAGCTACGTAGCACCTATGAGAACTGTTGTAAATCTTAATTTGAAAACTATTCATAAATTGAACATCTCATAAATTGAACAAAATTTGATGGTCCGCTGAGGATTGTATTAAGTGAGGTGGTATACTGTATTTTTCAGGTGTAATAACAATTTTATATCAAACTAAAACTGAATCGATCGAACGGACAGAGTTAAATATCGATAATCGAATCGCATCGAAAATTATTGTAACGTTGCACCCCTAGTCGCCACTAACTAACACCAGGTGTCTGCACTAACTGTCAATATATCACCATACCTTCACATCTGATGTGTCTGTCTGACAGTTTAGCCATGCCGTCTCCATAGATGAGAAAGTTCTGTTAGCATGATCAAACTTGCCTCCTTGGAGGTTCAGAAATAATGTAGTGAATGGCTCCTGCAAACAATGCATCTAATCAGTGCTGCTGCTGTGAATATTACTGCATATTGTATTCATACTTGATTGCAAATATCCGCATACAATTGTACAGAGCATAATAATAAGCATGTACACTTATTTAACGCAGCTTAACGAATAATGAGGGTTATGCTCCTTTGTACAATGTGCAGACAACTCCTAGGCTACCCAGGTTATATGCAACCAACAACATCAAAAGCTGCTCCAGGATTGCACAAAGAATAAAACTTTCACACAGCAAGCTACTCAAATAGTATATAGTTGAATAAAGTCAATAACATTCAATAATGTAGTGGACGAGCGAAAGAAATATCTGTTCATGTTCACGATGTACGCTGGTATTTGCAAGCAATCTCCTTTGAAGAGGATAATTTATCTACTGATGGATTGATATCAATGGGTTTTGCAAACATAATCATTACTATAATAGTAAAAAATGTGGACTATAATTATTGTGCGATATGAAAATGTTAAATTAGTTTGCTACACAAATTACAACTTTTAGTCAGCACTGATGCTCTCCTGTCCATTTTAAAGGCCATCTAATATTTCTGCGAATAAAAAAAATTAAATAGGCTTGGGCTAAAATTGTCTGGAAATTTAGATAAAATTTAAGACGTGTTTGATATTATAAAATAAGTTCCACCTTACAAGATCATTAAAACAATTCACTCAATTCAGTGTGGCTGAACCAACTGCTACTATAATACAGTTAGCTTACCACTCTAAGAAGCCAGTTGAGTGTAAATGCGGAGGTAGAGTAGTGCGTCCCGTAATGGAATGGTGATATCTGATCATGGTCCCAGGCTTCATACCTCTCTGTGAAAAACTTTCTTCGGTTTGGATTCAATGCGCCAATTGGCTGAAAAATAATAGCAACACGAAATTGTGTATATATATATTGAATCAGGTGACATATTTTTGCACAACAATGTCCTTAAATTGTCCTTTATGTCCCCTTTAGTATGTTGCTATTGGGTTGATGAATAACATTAATTAAATTTGATAATTAAATGAAGATCCTACAGGGTGAAGCAATGGAGTAGTAGGATTATTTATACAATGTAAAACAATTAATACAATTTAATATGTACCGCCTAATGTTGCTATTATTGCTGTAGAGTGCAATATCAAAAATGTGACTCAAGCTCATTCCAACCTTGCTGTCGCATGGAGACCTGCAAATAAGCTTATTCATAGCATTGGTATTTAGATAAATACAGCAGCAACAGGAGAGATTAACTAACTATAAATCTTGTGGTCAAACGGAGACGCTTATCACTTTTCTTGTTTCGGAACTCAAAGGCAGCATTATAATTTCAATTACTGAAAGTATGAGCCAAGCAGCTTTCTCAGGGGTAGGACAGAGAAAGCTTGGCTATATAATACAGTATTACATTATTGAGCTCTACAGACTATAAACTATAGACCAGAACCAGCCAATAGGGGGAGTAGCAAAGTTATAATAATTATGTAGATGTAGATACTGTAGATATGTCACAAGCTATTAGTCTCAACACACAACATCAATGTATAGTAAGGCATACCCACGCTTTCTACCTAGACTCAGCACCAAGAGCTAGCCACAGAAGTGAGAGGGAAGTGGTGAATGCCCATAGTTAGCTCAACTGAGAATTGGAACCTAGCTAAGAAGTGCGTTACACGAAGGACTGAGAAACTGTAAGGGGTGATTCATTGATTCATTGAGGCAAGGTAATGCAAGATGGTTGTGGTTTGATCAATTTTTAAGAAATGACACAACAGCGAGCAATTACTTTCCAGAGGCAGATAACATTATGACTTCATCATGTGAAACAAAACAAACATAAAAAGTTGAAATACAATGTAGTAAATAGGCTCATTCGGCTTATTTGTTTTTGCAATATGTAAAAAGTTAAACAGAAAAGCACTAAGTTTACAGAGGCTTTGTAAATAAGAGAAATAGAAATAAATGTACCAATTATTATATTTATTACTATTATATTACCATTATTATATTACCATGGCAACACAAAATTAGTACTATTATCACCATAGTAAAGCACACCAAAAAAAATTTAGACACAATAATAAATATCTTTTTAACATTTGTTTCAATACCTAGTCATTAGGCATATTTGTATTTGACAGATTGAACAGCTACTGACGTTGAAATGGTGTAACGCTGCCTGAATTAGGCAAATATTGCAACTATACGTACATGTATGTAACAGCATTGCAATAGTTATTTAGGGTGCCTAGAGCATGGATAATGGTAGCACAATCCCACAACACATTGGTAGTAGTACACAAGTCTAGGTTAATTGGTAAGTTAATAGTTAATAGGAGTAGACAGTTACAGGGGCATGAATCACATAATGCACTCAACATCGATATATCAGAATTTATAGATATATCTTTATGCACTGATATATCAATATGTACCGATATATCTGAATGTACCACACATCAGAGTGTACCACACACCATCCCCACAGAATATAGAATGCATTATATCATATCAAACACAGATTTGGCAGAATTGAAATTACCGCAGATAAATAGATGGATGATAAAAGATTGTGTAATGTCAAATTATGAAAACTGTATACCCATGGTGTCATTTTATCACCATTACCACTATTAGGGTATTTGATATGCCCACCCGGTATGCACGCGTTATAGCTTTCAGTATGCAAACCAGTCTCACAGCGTCCACCATTCCGCTATTAGATTTCAGAATCCTGTTTTGTTACTTAAAAATCAGCATTGGCACCCTTCGGAGAAATAATTATGAGCATAATATATTTAATAAAATGGGCACAAACCTTAGAGAGGTCTCTGTAGTTGCTGGGTTCACTGAGGTCTATAGATTCAGATGCAAAGTTGCTGAGAACCCACGGGAAGACGGGATACTGATTCAGATCATTATAACTCCTGCCTAATAATGTAACGGAAGAAGCAATAATTAGTAAAAGTATCATAAAACCAGTTTATTTTGAAAATAACCAGGCGGTATGAACGAGATTTCTGGTGATATCAATAACTGTACGACTTCTAGCGAAACCAGAATTTCATATATCATACATGAGCATATACATCTTGTCAAAATTTGTGGTGGTCTGTGTGTCTGTGGTGTCAACCTGTGGTGGAAATTGAGGTGGTGAAGACCACCTCAATCTCAATGATACTAAATAATGCTGGAAAATAAAAATATTCAACTACTTTGCTTGGCCAGACAAATCCTCACATATGATTCTTAGTTGACAGTGGAGGCAATAATACGCAAATGCAAATAAAAGCAAAATTTAATCATTTATGTGAAATTTCCTCAAGGCTGCTATTTATGTCGAAGCAGCTTTTGAACTAATTATCAATACCCAACACCATACATATCGTACATGTACATGTACTATACATGGTACATGTACATGTATCATAATGGTACATGTACCATACATGGTACATACATATCTTTGTAAAATTAGATGGACATACTTATAGGCATTGACAGAGATTGAGGAGTATTGATAGACAAATAATATTTATATTTATATTTTGCTACACATAATACATTGATTGGACGATTGATGTGTCAGTCACTGGGACCATTGACTGACACAGTCGGCATTACGACTCCAATTCACTCTCAGTTTAGGGCTGGGGTACATCCTAGAAATCTCAGGTTCAGACCCTTGTCCAGAGGTTAGGGTCCAGAGGTTAGGGTCCAGAGGTTAGGGTCCAGAGGTTAGGGCCCAGAGGCCCTTAGCTTTGATAGTACAGCGTGTACCCCGTCTCCAATCACATGCTTTTTTAAATATCAAGTGAGGCGTCAGACATGCAAATTATACAGAGGTCACAGGTCATGAAGGTCTGTCTCCTCATCCCATTGAGCTCTCATCCCATTGAGCTATCTCCCATTGAGCTATCACTACTCTCGATAGATATTGATAGGTATTTGATTGATAGAGATATATATTACGTAGGAATTGACGGATAAGAGTATATAGAAGTGACAGCAGTTACTATTTACGGCAGCAGTTGATAAATTTACGACATAATCCATTTTCTGAGTTAAATGAGTGGCTATACTTTTGTAATTACACCAGATATGATCAAATACAAGGACATTGACCCCGCGGCGCTATTACCAGCAACGGTGTTGAGGAACATGAGGTAGTCAAAGTTGGATATATCTCTCTTCTGCCAGCGTTGTGTCATATTAGATTGCCTGAAGAGCTGCCGGGGTGTGGCCAGTGACAGTTTTCTTGATGCTTTCAGTCCATACTTGACTCCAACACCAACAGGGGGCAGGAAGCCTATCACCCGTCTTACAGTGTTGTAGTCGGGGAACGAAAACAGGACAGAGGCTGCAAATAAAAGAGAAAAGTAAAATGGTTGATCACTGATTAGGAGTGGAAGTTTGGGGTTGGGAGTCCTTGTGTGATGTCACATGTACAGTGTGATGTCATAATTATATCACATTGTGAATATAAGATAGTAGATACTTCTTACATGTTTCCAATATCCAAATTAGCATCCAGCTATGACACAATCGTCCATAACTTGCTTCAACCAGAAAAAAACATCAGCATAAATTCATAATAAGCCCAGCATAGCAGCGTGTTACATAATAGTGCCATTTACATTACATAGATAAATGTCAAGTGATGCCAAAACATAATTTCAAAAATGTACTAATGTTATGTAATATGTTATGGCACAGACATCCAGGCTACTACCCTTCGATACACGTAAACCCTCTCAAATACTTCTGAGAGCTGCACTACCCATCCGATATAGACTGCCAAATAACTGAGAGAGCCAAACAGCATTGAGTTGGTGGTTTGGCAGTTTGTAGGCCTACAAATACATTCTCAGACTATGAGTTGTAGCACCCCTAAAATAATTTAAAAACTATAATTTTAGTGAGTGACTAGTTTTATAATGCAAAATACATGTATTTGAAGTTACAAAATGTCAGTAGTCAGTGCTATTTAGTGCTGACCCGCTATCTAAAATATACAAAAAATTGTCCAGCCACCGCTAAAAATACAACCAACAATGTAAATAATTTTGACTGGTTGGTTTCAACAGACTTTAGAAACTTATAAATAAAGCCTACAATAATTATAAGATAGATTATTTAAATAATATAGAATATTTTACAATTTATATATACATGTAGCTTATAGATTATATTTTAGCTTGAGTGGGGCCGGGTAGAGCAAAATAATTTGCTGAATTATTAAATGATTCGGAATATTCTATAGACACCGGGGGAAAATTAGAAAAGTGACCATGATACGCTGCCTGTTGGTTAACATAGGCCAATGGATGCCACTGTAATTGCTGCCTATGATAGTGCATACAGAAAGAGGTACACTACATATCATAATATAAATATATAACACAGTCTTACTTCTGTTTATGAGGAAGATCTCAATGGCTCTCTTCTCTAGAAGGTAGCGTCTAGCAAACACCGCTCTCATTTCCTGCATGTGCCATCTGCCATGTAGCTCTATATACTTGAGCACCTGAAACAGCGAATTACTACATTAAAGCTTCACTTGGTGTTATGGCATGGCATTGGTCAGTCTGTAGTGAATGACTCCACATTAGAATAGAACAGTCAATAGCCAGTAGGTAGCATTTAACACGGTTGGCATAAAAAAGTGCTCGGGACTACATCGAACAACATCGTGACTTTTATTTATTTGAGTTTTTATTAGATGTTTTTATATTTCATGCTCATTCTGATGCAATTCCCAGATAACATACAGTAAACATCTATAGAATTCTTATGATAAGTAAATAAAAGAAAAATAGCAATGTTTTCGACAAAAACACAACCATTTTGAGTTTACAAACCGATTAATGAGTAATAATATGCACTTATAACGCTAAACTGGCAATGATATAGCCAAAGCACAACTATAATCCATGTTGGTAGCGAATATAAATGTGAAAAGTGAAGAATTCAAAAAATCAATTGAAATCAAATAAAATCTGATTTACATAGAAAAAATCTGATTTAAATCGAAAAAAATTTTTTTTGCAAAAAATCATTGGTTTTTTCCAACCCTGGTATTTGAGCATACCAACTCATCCATTTTATGAGAAGCAACCTATTTAGTATAAGTTATATTGTATTTGCACACAGCTAGGAAGCGTTAAAATTTGTCCCAAAAAAGTAACAAATAATGTGATCACCAAGAGTTAGACCCAGACATATGTAATGCAGGTTCAATACTGCCATCATGAGACTATTAATATTATAATGTTAAAGTGCATCATTATTCAGGTGATTAGTGAATAATATTCATTCACAAATATTGATGATTAGCTCAGAAAAAGATATTGATATTTAATAACAAATCTAACAATAAATCGATGAGGACATTGCAGAGAGTAAGGCCCTGAGCCACTAATCAACATACATGTACTTGTACTAGTGGCGCAGGCACTAGAATGTTGCCTGCAGAACTGCATAGTACAGCAGTTCTCTATTATCAAGTTTTATGCATGTACATAGAGTCATACAACGATTGCACCTTAGTTTATAAAAATCTGCACAAAGACAAAGATAGCTCTGCTGGATCATTATTGTTAGTAATTGTTGTTACCATTGTTATAAATAATTAATATCCATGTATTAATTTATTACCAATATTATTATAACTATCAATATTATTATTACTATCAATATTATTATACTATCATTAATATAGCATTATTATCGCTGTTGCATTGTCCCCATGAAATGATATTATAATTGACTATTAGAAGAGCAACATTCACACATTCACGGTTCACATGCACACAGTTATATCTTGAAATCTGCCTTTCAAAGCTGTACTAGGAAGAAGTCATACAAATTATACAGCATACAAAGACGGTGTTAAAATTATAAAAATGCTGCTTTAAGGGAAACTCTACAAGGTGTCTTAGTTAGAAGATTAGTGAATGCTAATTCTGAATAGAATAATATGTAGTTTGAATACGAGTTGTTGGGGATTATATTTGACATAAGAGACTAGGACAAGGTGCAGGTGTAGATGGTTAGACAGGTGAAGGAAGAACCAGTTTTATAACCAATGAGTTTTGAACATGAGAAGTAATGCCTGAAGAACTTGAAACTTGGAAAAACTTGGAAGAAAACTACAGTATCACCGCTTTACCCAACCCAAATACTATTGTTAAGTCATATATTTGATGTACAAGACACCAAGTATTTGACGTAAAGTTCAGCAGATGATTTACATGTAAAAGTCATAATAACACAAACAAGACTAATAAAAGAATAAAGCAAGTTTCAGGAAATCTGAGATTATAAAAACTCTCAGATTATATAAAAAATTGAATAGAAATCATTGCTATATCAACTGAATATTTTCAAATTATTGTTAAATTTTCTTTGATGAAAAACTCAAGTGAAATAAATTTTCCCCCAAAATAGAAATCTAAGCAGTACATTGGTCCGATGTGTAGAGTAGAGTATACACACACGCACACAACAGTGCTAGAGCGTTGTTGTGTATGGTATAAAGTGCACAATATGGCCCCTGATATCTAGTTACATTTTAATATCATATTTATAAATGTTTATATTAGTAAATTAGTAGAAATAATTGAAATATGTAAACAAATCAATTAACACATAATATATTAAGGGAGTAGAAGAATCCTTATCAAATCTTAAACAAAATCTTAAACAATTAGTACTTAGGCTTTCAGCAGCACAGAGGATCAAATATACACAGATTAAAATTCAGATGACAGTACATTTGTAGAGAACGATTAACGGTTTTGCAACGGTGTTCAAACCATAATATTTTATACAAAGTTTACAAATTCTTTGCAACTGAACCTGTCACTATAAAGTAATAATTGTGCGCACCGATTTCATTTACATTGTTTTTCTAGATACTTTAATCAGTTACCATTTTTAGTTAAAGGTTCATAACTTATAATTATGTAAGTGCATAATCTATAGTAATTTAATATTGTAATAGTGCAATTAGTATTGATGTTACCTTTGCTGGATATGCGGCAATTAAACTACATTACAGAGGAAAGACAACCTCCTGAAACATAATTTTGAAAATGCTAAAGTATGTAGCCTATTACAGCAAAAAAAAATTGTACACGAAAAAGATAATTATCAATTAATTATTTTATGTAACTAATTAATAAATTAAAATTTAATATATATATTCTTAAAACTGCAATAAATTATGGTACGGTATACAACGATTTTTTCTGAATATATTATCGGCAGCAAACTGTTATAACTGTAGGCCGTCTATGTATAACACTATTAAAGCTATTACAATTATATTATGTCTATGAGGGCGCCCCACTGCAGCACTATTGCTCACATAAAATGCATTACCAACTTAAAGATATTGACATATTTTTGATGACAATCAAAACCAAATAAAGTAGTGTAAGCACATCTGGACGAGATATATCACAGTTCATCGCCATAACAATAGTATGGGGTCAACTGACCAGGACGGCTGTCTCAACTGCCCTTACTTGTTTAATATGCAGAATTTTCACAGTGAATAAGAGTAACACAATGCTCCCATACTTGCTAGCAACAGACAGCATAGTAATAATGCTGATGTGACAATAGCCATGATTTATGAATGTCTTTGCAACCTATGCTATTAATAAAAGTAATGACATTGTAGATATATTCAGCATTTTCAGATTCCGGTACTCATCGCTAATTGCCACAATACATGACATAAATTCTACTATTCACTAAAGGACCAATTACATTTACTCTCCCAGCCAAATGTATTTCTTGAGGGCAAAATATCTAGCTCATAATATTGCCATAATTGGCTGATAGAAATGAATGCCCCTTCACATAATAGCTGTAATACTTTAGTTATTCCCGAAAATATACTCCAACTCCTTTGACAAGACAACAATCTTTCTATGAACTTTATGAAGATATTATTCCAGGGACCAGAACCATAATTATGGATTATCCCATAAAGCATTTATTTGTATTTTAGTAAGCCTACTCTAATGCTGTGCATGGAGAAAGCTGCCATGTGATTATTTATTATGTGCAAGTGTTGTGATTGGATAGAATTAGCCTTGGCATTAGATATGACAGGGAGCATCGCATGGTGGCCAAATATAATATAACCATGTACACTATTTGATGGGCAGTTGAGATCTGACAAGACAAGCTTTACGTATTCCCTGATCATCGTGACGTCATCATAACAGCCAAAACGCATATTCGTCTAAAATTGTGTGTTGAATCCGACAGCTACCTGGTAGTTGGGAGAAGATAAAAGGTGCTTAGAGAGAAAGCTGAAGCACAATGCTGGAACAGGAGTTAATACCTGCTACATATCACACTCTTACACCACCGGCAGCAGAGATGGCCGCTGGTGACAGCGGTAACTGTGTGTATCCAGTCTACAACTACTCTACACCTACCAGTGGCAGCAGTCATCTGATGGACAGAGGTATTATACTAGCAGCTAGCTGTGCGAAAGTACGGCAAACACTCCAGTTTACACACTGCTTATTATAATGATAATGCTTAATATAATAATTATAATAATAATAATAATAATAACGTTTATTATTATAACAGAAGATTCTTAATTTTGTGCGTTTTTAATACTTTCCCTAAATATTCGAAAATAAAAATTACTACCAAGTTTTCGTATTGTATTTTGTCTACCTTTTAATTAAATTCCAATGGCTAAAGTCGACTAATTGAATTATTGAGTTATTTTTATCAAAGAAGTTAACATTTTTGAACAACTAGACTATAGTATAATTATCTTAATTAAAAAAGTAAACAGTTAATGTTGTAATTAAAACTTCAATGTACAAACAACCATGTTTACAAATTTTAGGTTTGTTAGTAGGCGGTCACGTATCATTATTTGAAACACCGTCTCCATCCCGGCACAGTAGCGATGGAAGCTCTACTAACATGGACTGCTGCCGACAGTCGTCTCCTGATATGTATTACACCAACACAGCACTCGTAGCTAACCAGGTAACATGACATAACATTACTCTATAAAATATTTATACCAGTGGAGAGTTTATTAAGAAAAATATAACTAGAAATCCGCTATTTTAACTATTTACTGTTAATTATTGTAAATATGTTGAATAATAAATTAAATAATAAAAACTATAATTTCGACCAAAATTGCAACCACTTGTAACCTGATGATGAGCCGATAACCAATTAAATTTCAGTAAAATTATATTAGATTTTTAATGATTAGTTATAAATATTTTAGGTACGTTTTAAATGTATCAACTTCTAAAATCAAATAACAGCGAAGGTCCGGCTTCTTGTGACATGTTTACAGTATTATATCTACAGAGATAACGGCGTAAAGAGATTCCAGCTGCAGGTGAAGAATTTTTGCTGGAATTCGGCTCATTTAGAATTTGCAATGTCGCAGAGTTTTCAACGTTTTCTAATTCATTTATTTACATTTTATTGTGTTTTATCTACTAATAGTAGGGCTGAGAATTTCATAGGAAAGGACAAATAAAATTTTCCGGTTTAATATCAGTTGATAAGTGTTGTAAATGATACCTTGTTCATACAGTTTGACATATTTACAGTCAAAATTAGAAAAAAAGAGACATATTTCAATAAAAGAGCAGCTTATGAGCTTGGTTGTACTTTTCGTAATGTAAATAATATACCAAATTAGACAATACAATGTATGTTGGTATTTTATGACTTGAGGCCGAATCTGGATGTAACTTAAATCTGATGGGTTATGCTAATTCACAAACGCTATGCTCTCAACTTACATGCGCATGGCCCAATATATTGATGAAGGGACCTAAATTTCTTTAGAGTTACAACAATCGCACAACATTTGATACTGTTACAGATAGTTCGCTCTCATATAAAAGCAGATTGTTGCAATTTTCTATAGCTCAATAGTCAATACAGTATGTCATGGGAATAGTGTTATCTTATATCACATACTAAATTTGATGCGTAATTAGGTTACATAAATTGCATGGCATTAAGAAATGTCAAAGCTCTTAAAAAATTATTAGCAAAAAGTGATTACCAGAATATAGCAGATAGCTCGGTAGAGAGAGCATTATGTCAGAATGCCATCTAATCCCATAAACACTTTGCTTTAAATTCCGCTTATTGCAGATAATATTTATATTGCTATTTCCAACAGTCGTGTCAATCGCATTACTATTATTGTGTAGTGTGAGCTGGGACAGTTTACTCCAAGTACAATTATGTCGTCTATTAGAACTAAAACGGGTAGCTCAACCCGAAGGTTATTATCGAAGGGTAGCTCGACCCTTAGGGTAAGGTCGCACCTTTTCCGACCCGTGCAAAACACTGTTTTGCTCACTAAGCTGATTTTAATAAACTAATTTAAGAAAATGCATGAATGTATAATAGCATAATAATAAATAGCAACAATAATAATATCCAGTTCAGGATTTCAACTATTTGCATCAGCATGCTGTACCAACTACTAGATGCAAATCAAAATTATTATTCCAATTCATTATAAACATTAATCAAAAAGTCAAAAGGAATAATTATTAGTAATAAGCTTGCTCAGCGTATGTAACCCGGCCCTACATTTCTCACTTGACCCGAGGTCTATCCGGCTCGCGATTTCTTTGACCCATTCCAGCACTATTGCCTATCCATTGGAGGAGCTCAATTAGTAGCCTATTGCTTCCTTCTAATGCCACTGGTATTTTATGAGCAGTAGAAATGATAAAAATGGCAAAAAATGAGAATTAGTAGATTAGATGCTGACATTTGATTTGGTGTTTCAGTTGCTGTGTTAATGTTTTAGGTTGTTGATTGTACTAAATAGATCATTGCCACAATCAGACTCAAGACCTGACAGGAGAGTGAGAGGAAGTGAGGGACGTCATTGGCATTAAATATAGTTCAATGTAAGATATCATGACCACTGTTAGCTGTTGGTGTGTTTTAGTTGAACAGATATTGGCATGAGAAAGTGCTCCTCAACAGGATATCTGTACAGCAGTGTGTGGAGGAAGTGGCGGCCATTGTACAGAATGTACTGCGACAAGTACAGATTGAAGAGCCAAGGTTCTCCTGTACTCTAAACAAGACAGCAAATGGCAGATATGATGGTAAGGTACTCAAATACACCCACAGACGCTCCATCCTCGGCCACGTAGCGTCACGTTCCACCCTCTCCCACTGTGGTGTGGAGTAACGCTACTCTGCTTTCAGCATCTTTCACTCAGTTACAGATATCAATAAGGCAGAACGACGTCCTTGC